>VWYK01105469.1:19558-33718 GCA_013399775.1 Semnornis frantzii | reverse complement strand
GCCGCGCCGGCGGCCCGGGGCGGGCATAGCCCTCCTGCCTTTGTGCTTCCTGCCGCGGCACCGGGGGGCGTGAGGGAGGGCCAAAGGGCCGGGCCGGTGGTAGCGGCTCTGCCGCGGCCTTGGCTGCCACGTCAGTGCCGCCGCCCTCCGCTGAGGTGTCCGACAGTGTCCCCCAGGGTGGCGGGCGGGGGTCGCTGCCGCGCCGCCCCCCGAGCTCCGCTGAGGAGGCAGGTAGCTGCGAGGGGAGGACGTGGCGGGGGCTGCGGCTACTTGGGCCACTCTACGAGAGGTTGTGGGGCCTCGACGGGCCGGAGTTGGCGTTTCCTCGGGTACCAGAACCGGGCTCGGGAGCGGCTGCTGCCTCCTGCCCTGAGTCGGGCGCCGCGATCCCCGCGTCCATGGCGGAGCGCCTCCTGTCCACCTGGGAGGGCAGTGAGGGAGTCGTGCTCGCTTTGGCGTCGGCCCTGAAGGGTCTCCGCGAGCGGCTCTGTACCAGGAGAAGCCTTGTTTCGGGTTTTCTTGTTTTTAAACTTCGCTGTGTTCAAATGTTTTCTATAATGAGCTATTCTTTATTTCATCCCTTTCTCTCAAGTCCGGCTTGGTGGAGTAGGATCCGAACTATTTGGGAGCAGCTTAGCTTTCTACATTCACCTAGCTTAGGCATTTCTGTGATGTGGCCTGAAAATAAATGCAAGTTATTTTAGCCATGCAGCTGGTTCTGGTCGTTGTGTGCAGCTCATGCAGTCTCTGCGGATGCGATTAAATGCTTCCTCCTGCTTGTTTCACTGGGCTGAAAGCAAGTCTGAATCAGGATGGAGGATAAGTACCACGTAACCTGCCTCATTGTGTCCAGAGCTTTGCTTCGGACAGCATGTCTCAGTGTGCCTGAAAGGGTACATACAAGATAGCTTTATTTAATACACAAGTACTGGCTCGTATGCACATCACTTCTAAGACTGCTTAGTAGATGCTATCTAGGTTTTTTTTTTTTTTTTTTTTCTTTTCTTTTAAGACCTTTCTGTTAAGCTTGTGTTAAGCATTTAACCGGAGTTGGCGTTGTCTCCCCAGTGTAGAATTGGCATGTGTTGCAACAGTTCAACCCAAAAGGTTGCATTGGTTCCTTGTCCAGCAAGTGAACAGATTTAACTGTTGGGCAGTAGGCAAAAATCAGGTAATGCACGCTTGGGAAAAAGTGTGTTATGTCATTAGCTAGGATGGCAAGGAAGTTCAGCTGCTTTACTGATCTGAATGTTGGCCACAGTCAGGTTTTGTCTTTGTAGGCCTCCTGGAAAAGAACTTGAGGTGCACGTAAAGCTCAAGCTTTAGGAAAGCATTAAGAAACGGGGAAGGCTCTGCTTTAGAAAGCTGAGCTAGAAGGAGACAGAGGATGACTGGACTAGTAAAATGGAGCTTCCATGGCCTTTCTGAAGCTGTGCCCTGCGCCTCACAGGAATCTACAGTTTAATTTATGTAAACCAGTTTTGGAGGACTAGAAAAAGGGAATTTGGCTTCTCACTGCCTTTGATTTGGTATCTTGCAAATCCTTGACTCAGAGAAAACTTCTTTAGGTGTTTCCTAGAGCCTCTTCTGGAGCCTGATCTATACATTAGTTGTGGGCGATGTAGAAATGATGGATTATTTTAGAGGCAGGTACGATGCTGTAATGTCTCAGACATAGTTAAAGGGTTGGATTGGGTTTTTTGGTGTAGTGATGTGTTTTATGATATAGATCCGCTGCACTGCATTCCCAGCTGTGTGCTGAAATCTACACGGTCTGTGGCTTATAACAAATCTGGCCTAAGAAAATCTTTTTTAAGGGTGGGTTTATAGCCCATGCCTGGAAACTTCTGGTCAATTTACCATAGTCTTTGAAAACTCTTGTATCCCTTTCTGTGAAACAGGCATGCTTACTTCCAAGCCAGTCTTGCTTTGTATATAAATCTCAGTTTGGATCTTGGCTTTTAAACAGAGGACTTTCTGAAATGTCAGCTATGCTTTTGAGTTTGAGCTGCGTGCTTTCTACGTGCCTGGATTTGTTGTTTCTTACTGTTAGAGTTGACTCTTCTTGCCCAAGTTCAGTCTCCCTTGCATTAACTAACTGAAAAACACATTTCCATATTGGTTATGGTCTGAGGGTTATGTCTGAGAAAGCTAACCCATTACATGCTACAAGTCCTAATCTGAGACATAAAGCAGAGATGCTAACAGTCAAGGAAGGGTTGCTTGTGCAACTTGAAGCAGTACCGTGAAGAGCAGCCATGCATTACCTTTCTGGCATCAAGTTTATTTCCTTATTTAATTTGGAAAGCAGAGCACTCTTATTGTTCCAAACACTGACTTCTTAAAATGCCATCCCTAAAAATGTTTTTTTTCTCATATATGTGAAAGACATCAGGCTCATCTTGAAATCTGCAGCTTCTGAAAGAGGGGAGGGAGAGCCACGCACATAGCAAGGGTTCTCTTGTTTTCCATCAGCTCTGTAGCCAAGCTGTTTAACTGGTGGGCAGGGGGAAGATAATTTTCTCATGGTGGACTAAGATCAGGCGACTGGTTTGTTTGCAGTTCTGTCAGGTGAATAGTTCCAGCACTGTCTGCTGCTGCAGCCTTCTAGAGTGGTGTTATGTTGCCAACTGAAACTGGCCTCATCCTTGGATAGTTTCTTTGCTGCCCACAAATATCTGAGCAGTGGTGTTGAAACAAGCCAGTTTTTGCTGGCTGCTTCTTGGGCCAGGTTCACTGTACTGAAACAGTAGAGCTTTTTGTTTGTGAAGTCAGACATCAAAAGAGCCATCCCAAGCTCGGGAAGTTTCACACACACATCTGTAATGGAAAGCTAAAGCTTTGCACGAATTTCTGACAGAGGAACTGCAGACTTGTTAAGGAGAGGTCATGGTCTTGGTTACCATGCTGTGTAGAAATCCTCATGGCAGCACAAGGAGCAAGTGAAGTTAACTCCACTGCCCCAGAGCAGAAATTGGTGTTTTGCTGAGATGAATGTCATGACATTTTGGCATCTTCAGGCCATGCCAGTTGTGCTGCTCCCCTGCCATGGGCTTTTGTGATTCCCACCATACACCCAGGACAAGCTTGTGCACTGTTCTATAAAATGTCATTAACCTTCTGCTTTTCCCATAGGTGTATGCAGAATACTTCTCTGGGAACAACTAACGAGAACTCTTCGCAAGGGAATCTATTTGGTGAGAAAGTTTTCATCAGCTTTGATGGTGAATGTTCATGTGGCTGTACCATTACTTTCAGACCTTCTCAGCATTTTCATTCAAGGTCCTGTAAGAGCATTAATGTTCTACATAGTTCTTGAATCAAAAATCCTCTTCCAAACATCTTCTTTCTTTACAACTGTAAAACTTTGAAGCTCCTTCTGTACTTGATATTCTGACTATATGAAAGTGTGTTTTCCTTAAAACCAATTGAAACTTCCATTTTTATTCTTGTATGTAGTATGAAAATGGATGCATATTTCAGGGTGTTATTAGCAAAGATGAAGCTAGCCCTTCTCTTGAGTGGCTAGCACCCTCATTATCAGAGAGGGCAGAAAGTAGTTTATGTGTGTCCCTCTGAAGTCTCTTCTAAGGTCTGGGTTTGCTCCTGTTTCCTAACCTAAGAAAACACAAAGCTTACATATTCATCTGCACAGATGAAGAAGGAAACTGGAGGGTGCCACTGATATGCTAGATGCCTGCTTCACGAATGTCTGAGTTCTGCCAGGACTTGCAGAGATCCTGCCCCACTCGATGTGAACATTTCATGCAGGTGTTAAATGGAGCACTTTCCCCGGTGACATAAGGCACTGAAATTGGCATCGCAGGATGAAAATGCAAAGATCTCTTTGCTTGCTTGTGTTTTGCCTTGGCCAGTCTTCACACACACTGAAGAAGATTTTGAAAAGGGTATCAGTTCCAAAGCTCAGTCTTCTGACAAATCTTTGCCTTGTTGCATGTGCTTGCAATGCCAGTGATAATTGTGACTAACGATTCAGTGCACAGGGGACTTTGAATCTGCAGCCTTCAACTGAAGCTTCCAAAGTTCCTTTGTTAATACTGTGCCTGAGGGATCTATTTCTCTCCACAAAAGTCTTATCCTTGCACCTCCAGGTCTGAGCCTCACACATTATCTGAGCTGTAATGTCTGGTGCATCTCCTGAATTTTGCTTTCTTCTTCTATGTAGGGAAACACTTCAGCAGTGGACGTGAAAAGGAACCTCTTAGGATCCACTGCAGCCTGGTGACCAGGGGACTCTGTTGCAAAGTGGGATATATGAGCTTGGATCTTAGTAGACAAAGGAGACTGAATTGCAGGTGAGTGCTTTCACCTTGGTGGTATTGCATAAAAGATGGTACATGGTTTCTGCTTTTCTAACTCCCAGTTTCTGAATTAAAAATAATACATATTCCTGCCATCTTCATCTGAGTAATGGATGAAGTCATCTGCCAACAAGCAGTTACTCCAGGCCTTTGACCTCCAGTCAATAGAAATACTCACCTTAAATCTTTGGAGGGCAGCCAGGTTTAAGACATACTCCTGTGCATAGTATTTCCTGCTCACCAGGTATGCTACACCCTGCTTAGCACACAAGATTTTGGATTGTTTTTCAGAGGTCATTAGGTCTCCTGATGTGCTTAAATTGGCTGCAAGGATGTGTGACACAGGCTGTAACCTAAGTATCTTAACACCTTCTGCCTGGGTCCTTTGTTGGATTTTGATCTTGATTGTGTTTCACTGGAGAGTTTCCATAGAAAATGAAATGGACCTGAATTGTGCTTTTTGAGCAGTTGTGTGCCAGGCTGTGTTTCAGGGCAGGCTGTGAAGCCTTTTCTGACAGCTTTTATTTGCACTGATGTAGTAGGAGAACATCAGGAAAAGCCTAGCACAAGCTGGTTAGGCACATCTCTTCCAGCAGCCCTAGTGTGATTCCAGGCACCTGTAGACCCACACTTCATACAGTAGTTTTTCAGCTTTCTGATCCTCAGACCCCTGCAGCCTCCCTTTTGTGTAGAACAAATTCAGTCCTAAGAGTGACTTATTTCCGTTACCTACTCTTCTCAGGCCCATGTAGTACTCTGTTGACTTCCAGGGTCTGCTAGCAGCAGGTTACTGTGCCTGAGTCCATGTATTTGTGCTAGTGAAGTATTTCTGTGGTTTATAAGGAGTTGTAATTGAATTTAAATCATTGTGTGTGAGCAACATGTTATGTCATGTTCCTGTCTGCCTCTTATAGTAGCCTGTGTTAAAAAAGTCCACAACTTTGAAGTTCGAGGGAAGGTAGCAGGGGAGGGAATGCCCAATCTTAAAACTTTTCTTGTTAGTGCTGTGTTTTACAAGTCTGTCTTTGGTCACTTGACTTTTTTTTCTTGATACTTTATTGCTAAACTACAAACTGCTGTGAATCTCCTCTGCCAGTATATTGCTTTGCTCACTTGACTCTGCAAGAACTGCCAGCAAACAGGCCAGAGGTCTAATCTAAATATGGAGAGCTATGAAAGGATCTTTTACCTGTGCTGTTAGCCAGTCTTGCTCTGGCTCTTTCCCTTGGCCTCGTTTAAATACTTGTATGATGCCTTCTGTACTGATTCTCAGCACTTCGTTTGGGTTCTATCTGCTGTCAGTGCTGCTGTGTCCAGCAGGGAATCCTAAGACTCAGACCTTTGTGACACTTTCTAGAGTTCTGCCATGTTCAAAACTCCAACTCCCCTTTAAACTTGATAATCTCTAACAGTACTTTGTCTTTCCTTGTAAGATTAAATAGCTTCTGTGTGCTCTTAGAAGGAACTGCTGACAGAAACTTTTCAGAAGCTCAACCCAGCAATTTCATGTGGGTTTCTTTTGGGAGTTACATGCCATCTAGATACAAATATATCAGCAGAAGTAATTATTTATAGAAACTGACTTGTCTCCCTTGAGTTTGTTTTTAAATGCTTTGGGTCACTTTTATTCTTTTGACTGAGCTAAGACTTACTAGGTTGTGACTTTCATTTTACT
The DNA here is from genome assembly GCA_013399775.1 of Semnornis frantzii. Lineage (NCBI taxonomy): Eukaryota > Metazoa > Chordata > Aves > Piciformes > Ramphastidae > Semnornis > Semnornis frantzii. Next base: position 27,721 of record VWYK01105469.1, on the reverse strand, counting down.
TTTTCTAGGACTCTGCCTAGCACAGTGAATAAACTGTTTCCAAATGCTTGATAATCCTCTGTACTGAACATGTGGCTATTTCATTCATTGAAAACATAGTTTCTTCCTTACTGTACAGATGTGTTGATCAAACAACGTGAGGCCTGTCAGTTCCTTACTGCATCTGCCTTCTCTGTGATGTTGGCTGTGATATTTTTGTTTGGAGTTGGAAGAAAACAGCCCATATGTAACTTAGTGAGGACAAAATCCTTGCACTGCTTTCAGCTTGCATGAGATGAATGCAGAGAAGCTGTATAGTACCTGAATCCAGGCCCTTCTCAGAACCTGACTGCCCTTGCTTGCTCACTGTCATCAGATGAGTTTTTTCATCTTCTTTTTTCCTCTTGACTTACTGACCTATGATTGGAGAATTCTTTGTTTCATTGGATATTTTTCAAAGTGCTTCTTAGCCTATATGTGTTTAGTCATCAGTCTTGATGTGCTGATATTCACTTTACTGTTACTTAGCTTCTACATTTGTTCCTGGCTTTTGGGAGATACTTGTTCAGCACTGCCATCAACTTGGCCATCCTGGAAGTAAGGTTTTTGCTTGCTCTCTGGTTCAGCTTCTCCTGTAAGGGTGCCTGTATTTTCTGAGCTATGAGCTGGTACCCTTAGTGCTGATGATAAGGACTCTTTGATATTCAGTTTAGGCTCCCTTCACATCCAAAGATTTGTCATTTAGTGGGTACCAGTTTTCTCTGGTAGGTTTTGACTTCAGAATTATACTGTGAGGGCTTCAGCTGTTGTTTCCCAGGTGAGTCTTCCTACTCTCAAGTTCTGCTTCTGCCTCCTCATCCCTTCTTCAGATCCCAGTCTGATCTTTCTCACTCAGAGGTGGTACAGGGAGAGCTGAGCATGGCAAGACAGCCTGGATTTTTGGTTTGTTTTTTTTGGTGGTCAGTGACTTCTGGAAGAAATTCAGTGATATAGAGGATTGTATTGCAGGGGAAAGGGAACTAAGAGGTCACTGTCAGGAAGACAGAAGAATGCTAAGTGATAGAATGCAACTCTTTTCCTGACTACAGTGCTTGCTAAGGAGGGAAAGCAGGGTTGGCAGGAGGGCTGAGGTGAGGAAGCACAGCTTGACGCTGAGGCACGCTTTGGTGTGGGAGAAAAGCAGAGGGGAAACTTGGGTAACACATTGGTTTCTTCCCTCTGAGGAGCTTTTGATCTGAGGCAGCCTTGGTGTAATGACTGGGAAGTCTGTGTGGAGGTGAAGTGTTCTGGTTCTGCCTCTAGCACATGCTGTATGTGCAGTACTGCTTGGAGTGCTTTTGTTATGTTTCTTCCATCTTGTTTCCATGGTGTTTATTCAAATTCTACTGCAAGAACTTGTTTCTTTCCTACCTTCCAGGTACTACTGTCTCTTGTAGGCATGCTGCTGCTGTTTCTCTAGTGCCTAGCATGTCTGTGATCACTGGGCTTTGTTACTGTATGACAGTGGCTGTTCTGTTGCCATGCTGGTTTTCTTCCTGATCTGCTTTTTAGGTCTGAGGTGCACTTGGTGTGGAGTGCAGCTCTCACCCAGCCTGCTGACTTAGTGGAGGCCTCCTTTTTAAAACACTTTTTGGTTGAAGGATTCAAAAACACAGCCTGATAACGAACTGGCAGTAGTTTGGCAGGAGCTGCTAGTGTAGCTAGTGATGGCAAAGAACTTCCTCTTCTGTGGAACTTAAATTACACGAATTTTGCATTCATGGGTTACCCTTCTGTTTTATCAGAAAAAACGTACAGCATATGTGAATTTCTTTTTTAGGCAATAATGAATCAAACAGACAACAAAAATCAACAGGAAGCCCCATCATACCTTCATGATGAACCACCAGAAGGTATGTATTAGTTTTCATAATATTAAATAAATCCACAGAATTTCACCAAAATTCTACATCTGTCTTAAAAAGGCTGAATATTTTAACTTGCATTTAAGTGACAGTAAGCAAGACAGCCCTGGGATGAGAGGGGCCTGGATTATTGTTCACTTCTGCATTATTCTGGTTCCAGTAAGACCACTCAGTAAACAGCTGGTGAAGTATGGGGAAGATGGGTGGACACTGAAGGACATAATTTGCTGATTAGTTTCCAGAGATGTGAATTGGTCCAGCAGGTATTTCTGTTGTACATTATGTGAGGTGGAAAGAGCTCAGCTTTGCTTTTGGAGGCCTTGCTGAGTTCTTAGTGCTTGTGAATTTTAAACAAGATGGCTTTAGAAATGTGGGACTTGGTTACTACTTTGGTAACTCTTTGCACCATACAATTAACTGTGGTTCTAGCTGTTGACTTAATCTCAGGGCTTCCTAAAAGCAAACACATGCTTGGCTTCATTCATGCAGTGGCATCTTGGTCTTCTGAACCAAATGAATCACTTCTTAGATCTGCATAGGAAATGCAGTTGCAAGTGAGCAGAGATCCTTTCCAGACTGTGGAACAGCAGGATTAGAGAGTCCTCTTTGCATAATATGACTGGATGAATGCTAGATCAAAAGCTGTTCTTGGCACATTGTGTTCAGTCTTCTCTTGCTTTAAGACCAATTGCAGAGGTTGGTGAGTCCCAGTTCCCCTTGGTTCACTGCTCTTCCATTTGTAATGGCCCTTTAAAATTGTTTGGTTGTTTTGGTGTTCTTCTTGGTTGGGTTTTTTTCCTTCTTTCCTCAGCTTTTGTATGCTGCATATGTGAACAATCACTTGTGCAACAGTATTATCCACAAACTGTAGAAGAGGTTGAAGTGAATATCTTACTTTTCTGCCTAATAGTGGTTAAGAAAAACAGAATTATGAGAAGGTGAAAGGGAGAGAGTTTCATGGCACAGTGGTTCCTGAGCTCTACTGTACTTGAGCTTGTTATAATATCATAGTGTGAAGACAAAACTCTTTTTTATTAAGCTCTTCAGGAGTTGTCAAGATCACAGAAGCATTTCTGAAAGCAAATGCCAGGCTGGAAACTAAGTCTTAATGTGCATCCATTTCAAGTCTAATTTTTAAGTCACTTTTATTTATATATTTGTTTTCTTAGAAAGATGGAATTGTGTGTTATACATGTTAGCCCTCACATACAGAAGATGTACAGTTACCTGACTCATAAGCTACTGCCAGTTGTTTTTTGAGGAAGGCAGTGAAACAAATGAGTGTTCTTTGTCTTTCTAGAATATTCAGCAGGTTGTCCAGAACACAACAGAGTCTGCCCATCACTAGGTATTGCAAGGTTTTAATTAACTTTTGTGAGCAGTTAAGGTTGCTTGTCTTCTGCACAGTACCTTCTTTCTGTATGACCATTACCAGTTGGAATATAAAGTCTGAATAGATGGAGAACACTTGTGTAGTTGGAGTGAAATGAAACACAGCTCATCTGAATGAAAACTCCATCTTTGAAGTTTGGGTTGTTTTCTTTCTGTTTCACATGCACTCTTCAAGCCTTAAGGGTCTAGTTAAAATGTTGTAATACTCTTCCAAACCTCATACAAAACCTTCATAGATGATAGAGCATCATAGAGAGATGGCCAGAAGTGGATGGAAGGCTACCAGTTCAGCGTTGGCAAGAAGGCTGCCTCTGGACAGGCTGCCAGAAAGAAAATCCTAAGAGGAAAGGCTTCCAAAACCAGTTTGCAGTTTTTCATGAAGATATAAACAGTTCCAGCTTCTCCACATCACACTTGACAAGCTTGGTGCCCAGAGGCTTTGAAAAAATAACCTGTGCAGGAGAAACTTTTGTACTTGTGCTTTGAGTGTGCTTCGTTTTCTGCACATGGCACTGCCCTTTGCAGCCTGTGCTCATTCTGACTTGTTGGACACCCTTCAGCAGGAGGCTGGCTGGCTGCAAGGGAGCATATTGGAGCCACCCCCTGAACACTGAGCGTGTCTCGTTCTCCCCAGAGTAGGAGTGATCTGTCTTACCTTTTTGTCTCATACTTATTAGAAACAAGGGGATTAGGAATGCATATCCTACAACAGAGATCAGCTGCTAATAAATCCTCTGTGCAGCTGCAGTCTTTTACTAAATCTCATGAACAATGCAAAGAGGAATGAGATGGGAATGTGTCAACCATCATTAGAATTTTCTAATACACTAGGTCACAGTCAGTAGTTGTGAAACAGAGTAGATGGCAAAGGATTGGCTACCCAAAGTAAGGTGAGGAAAAGCATGTCAAGGTTGCTTTTGTTAGTTTCCATCTTATTTTTTCAGCTGGCTATGATGGGCCCTTTCTTGCTGGCATCAGGCATGATTCACTGAAAACAGCTCTCAAAATTCGGTACAACAGAACTTTACTGACCAGATTCTTTTTTTACAAAGCACACTAGTCTGGTCACAAAAATCCTCTAATGAATAAGGCCTAGACAGTGGATTTTATAGCAGGCTCTATATACTCCTCTCTGTGATTCTTTAAAAGCTTTCTGCATGGAAGTTGAAATTCTGATCTCTGTGTGCTTGTGTTGGCAATGCAGTTTTCCTGGAGGCGTCTGTGACGGTTTGGGAGTTCCCTGCCCCCCCACACTTGTAAAATGACCCAGACTAGACTCAGCCAGCTGGAAGTTAAGGGCTGAAGCTCTGTTTACAGCTCAGCACAATACACAAGCAGATATTTACACAATAGACAGGAATATTTACAGAAACATACAAGTTAAAGGTAATACAGACACACAACTCCCCTCCCAGAAATCAGAGACCCCAGGAGGGGCTCCCAACCACCCTTCCACCTTCTCCCCACCCCTACACCTTACCCCAAGGTTTGCCTTACGTGCAAGGTGAGTTTGGAGGATGGGCCAAGGGGGTTAGAAGGAAAGTGGTTAGTGAAGTTAGTCAGCAGAGAGGAGAAAAAGCCAGAAGCTGCTCGACTGAGACACTGTGCCCCAGAGACACTGCCTTATCTTTGTTTTGAGTACTTAAACATCTCAGCAAGCCTATGAGTGAAGCAGACATCACCATTGTTTCCTTTCACAGCCTATAGTATCATTTTCTCCATTAAAATATTCCAGTTAGCTCAAACCAGCACAATGTCCAAGTTGAAAGCTGCTGGACTAGAATGAACCACTAAGGGTTATTACTCGGCTTTAACTAGAAGGTGGTCGCTTATATTTCTGCTCTTTGTGGCACTTTCAGTTGTCTCTACCAGTTTCTTAAAGAGATTTTATTTGTTCTTGTCAAACTGGTAAGAAATTCTCTCACTTAGATGGCATGTTCTGAATGACTCCAGACATGCACATAGGAACTCTGAACTGTGTTATCTGTTCCCCTGCCTCTCTAGACTTAGTGCTCTCTTCCAAGCTTGTTTTGCTGCCGATTCCCTCATCTCTTTATTTCAGCTTTGTTTCTTAGCTCTGCCCTCTTGCTCTTTTCTCCCTTCCCACTGGTTCTTCTTTAGGGAAAATGTTCTTCCCATGTATTAGCTACAGAAAGCTAGAAAACATTAAAAAACTGTGGAATCCTTACCCTACTTGTGTCAGCTGGCTGTGTCTTGCCATGGTTCTCTCTGAAATGTATTTTTAAGCGTTGGGGGTCGGTGAAGAATTGACAAGACAGGCTGTGGAAGATGCTTACAGGGGCAGTGTTGTGGAGACCAGAGATTTCTCAAGTTTCAGTGTGCAGTGGCTGATACTTCCTCATGTGCTTAAATACAACGTGGCCATACTGTTTGGATGATGATTAGGGTATGCTTAGACAGTAGTGGGTGTGGAGTTGCAGTCTTAATTCCCTTTAGAGGCAAAGTGTGTTTATCTCTTTAGGACTTGCTTTGTATTTCTGAATGTAGTCTTCCAATTAATAAACTTCTGGAAGGCCAAGGGGCTAATTCTGGGTGTCTTCATATTACTCTAATAGTTTCTGTGATTTTGATGCTGTGTAATTGTGCAATAAATACAGGATAGCAAGAAAGTGCAGAATGTAGATTAAACATGTGTTTGTTTTTTTATTTATGTAGACCACTTTTGGTATTTAATGGCCACTGAACTTGCCCCTCTCCCTCCTCCCTTCCCTGTCCAAATGACAGAAAAGACCTTTATGGAGGATCAGATTTATTTATCTGATGAAGAAAGCAACTCAGTGAAGAGTTGGCATAAATTTTGTCCTCCTCATGCTTCTTTTGACTTCTCTGATTGCTCTCCTTTTGTACCTTCTTTCCCTCTGTTCCTGACCCCTGCACACAATCCTTGTAATCACATCTTAGTGACAGTAATTACTAAGGCAAGAAGCAGCTCTGTCTCAATGTGAGCTCTTTCCAAAGAACAGCTCTTTTGTAATAAATCTTTGATTCTTCTTCTCCAGGAAACTTTTTCCAGTCCTTCCTTAGAGATATGAACAGCAAAGTCTGCACCTCTGTGAGTTAACTCTTAATATTAGGATTGGGGGAACTCTTACAACTAGGAGGGTGTGTTGTCCCCCCTCCAGTAATAAAGTCTAGAAATGAGTGGATTGAGAGCTTTTTAATTTGAGACTTCCCAGGATCTGGGAAAGTAGTGAGGCAGACAGAGGACAGAAGTTGTAAGACTGGGAGCTCTCTGGCTGGTGCTTGTAGGCTCAGTATTGACTTCTAGTGAACACCCTTGAGGTATGTCTTGCTGCAGCAAAGCAGCTTCTTTTTCTTTGGGACCTATGGTGGTGTGTGAGCATCCAAGAAACATAGCCTGCAGGACAGGTGTGTGTCTGTGCAGTGGCTGCTAGGCTAGGAAAGGGAATGCTCACGAAGCACGTTTCTTCTGCAAACGCTGTGAGCACAGCACTGTGATGGATTATTTTTTATTTATTTATTTTTCCTGTTTGTTTCCTCCCTTAGGGTCACTAAAAGACCACCCACAGCAGCAGCCTGGGATGCTTTCTCGTGTGACTGGTGGCCTTTTCAGCGTCACAAAGGGAGCTGTGGGTGCCACGATTGGAGGTGTCGCTTGGATCGGAGGAAAGAGCTTGGAAATCACCAAAACAGCAGTCACATCTGTGCCTTCAGTGGGAGTGGGGCTTGTCAAAGGAAGTGTTTCTGCTGTAGCTGGAGGTGTTACAGCTGTAGGATCTGCTGTAGCAAGTAAAGTGCCTTTAACAGGAAAGAAAAAGGATAAGTCTGACTAAAACCAAAACTGAGACATATTCGGTTCTCCAGAATATTACCTCAGTGGCATTAAAATCTGCTAAGATTTGGACCATGAGAAGCCATGTGTCTTAGACACTCTCTTCAGAGAGTTGTGCAAGTAACTCCATTTCATCTGAAAAGGCCAGAAGAAGCTTGGCTAGCACAGCCTGTGAAGACTTTTTTAGGACCTAGATTGAATCTGTATCTGGTGAAATGTTACACTTGTAACTATAGAAGTGAGTAACTGTACCCGAAGGGATAATGCATATTTGGATATTCACTTACTGTAAGTCTCCTGCAGTTTGGGACTAAAATGTGAACACAAACTTGGTAGTCTATGACAAGATGCCATTTACTGTTCTCAGTGGTTTCCACGTCCTCCTGCTAAGGATCCTTCAGCTGTGCAACAGCATTTTTGGATGTGCCCAAGTAGTTTGTTGTAAAACTGCATTTGCAGGCAGCCTGTAAACTACTGGTGACTGCATTCTGCTGGTGTGGCCTAGAGCAAATAGAACTGGAGGTGTGCAGAAATTGGAAATGAGATTAGGAGGTAGAGGTGAGAAAGTTTGCCATGGTAGAACTGATCATAAAGAGTAAACTGCCTGCTTTGTTAGAGAAAATACTCTTTTTTTTATTAGTTTGAGCTGTGTCAAGAACTGTTCTGTTGTTTCAGTGCAGCTCACAGAACGAGCTTTAGACTCTCTTTATGAATCCTGGTATCTGAAAAATTTTCATTTGTACTGAAAACAAAATTGCTCCATCTCAGGTGTATTTAATGATGTGCATCTATCTCCTGCAAGTGGAAACTTGTTGCTAATAAATTTATAGACACTAGAAAAAGTGCTGGCTTAATGGAAACTGGGCTGATGCTTGTGGTCATCCAGGACAACTCTGACTTGAAAGAAATTCCTTTCATGTAGTTGGAAACCACTGAAGAACCAGCAAAGCTGTTCTCAGCTCCACAGTGCACCAGGTTAGCTTCCTGCTTAAATGCAAAACTTTTTCACTACATCCTCCCCAAAAAAGGGAGATGAGGCCTGAAAAAAAAAAAAAGGGGGGGGGGGGGGGGTAA
>VWYK01105469.1:6190-19543 GCA_013399775.1 Semnornis frantzii | reverse complement strand
GGAGGGGGGATTTTAAAAAAAAAAAAGAGAAACATTCTTGATCCAAGTTAATGGTAACTAATGGATTCCAAACGTTGGTACACCTCAGGAACAGCTGTAGGTCTTCTGCAGTCCATGAGGCATAATGCACTTCTACAAACATAACTTGAGGTTGCCTTAAAATAGAAGCTGTTGGTGGTCTTTTGAGTAGTGGCTTTGCAAATGATCCCCTTTTTGGAAGCCCAGAGAAGGCTGTGAATGTTGTGCATGCAGTATTTTCTAAAAACTTTTGTTCCTGCAGAGAACTTCCAAGCACGTAAGTTTACTTTTTCAGTGGCTATGGTTGTACAAGAATATATAGCAAGACTTTTTTGAAATAAAAATCAATTAGAGCATATCACTTGTCCAAAACTTAGTCCTGTGTTCCTGGGTGTAAAATAGGATGCAGTAGTCATCATGTCTCTGAGCCATTGGTACTTGAAACAGCTGAGTCTGGTATCGGTACCCATATATGCTGGTAGCATGGGGGTTTGGGATGGAGGAAGGAGTGAAAAACCAACACGTGGCATTATCTGCCCCTTGTGTTAGATGCACCAGCTGCTTACCTCCAGTCTGCTGCAGGGCTGTGATCAGGTAAGTTGTGCAACAAGGGAAAGACTGACTGCGTGTTACAGTCAGAAGTAAATCACATAGCTCATAGTGTGGTATAAGGATAATGTTTAGCTCTAGGAATGAGCTAGCTTGGATATGGGAGGTGGTCTGCAGCAACTAATTTACTGTGCTCTCCTCTGCTGCAGTCTGCAATACAGATGTATCCCTAGAAAGCTTCCACTGAACCCCTAAGAGTCACCTGTGTGAAGCACAGTGGCATTTGTGATGCTCAACTAAACCCTTCCTAATGGTTCTCTGAAAACAAATGTTGATCATGTTCCTTTTTTTACAGCATTCTTTATTTTTTATGCTATGATATTTGCTGCAGAACAAGCATGGTCTGAGATAAGCAATGTTAGACCTGTAGAGACCTGCCAGCACTTCATTATGTTCTGTTCTTAACATGTCCTGTAGTTATTACTTCTGCATCTTGTAACAAACACTTTAAGGTGGCACATGGCTTTAGTTTTTTGAAAAGCTTTATTTTACATTCTGCATATTTCCCACTTACTAAACTTGCTTTTGTCTTAACTTGTTCTGATTCTGCCCTGACACATGCAAAACATTACATTTTTTCAGACACTTGAAAGCTTCCTTAATTCATGGAGAGAGGCATGCTTGGGTATGAATCTTCCACAGTATCATGCTCCAGATTGTCTTTTATCTGCATCTAAATAGTGCCAACAAACCCTGGAACTGCACTGGGTAGGCTGTGTGTGAAATCCCTTAGTATTAACTTTTTCCCTGTGACCTGAGGCTTGGGGTTAGCCCCTTTTAAGATCATAGTGAGCTCAATGGAATACGAGGCTGAAATTTTTCGGGGGGGGAAATTATGCTTGTGTCTTGGGGTTGTTTTTGTGGTGGTTTCATTTTGCTCTTCTTTTCCCAGCCCCCATTTCAAAAGGGGAGATGTTTATGAAGACTACTTGCATAGTGACTGCTGTGTAAAGGCAGGCTGGTCTACAGGCTTGTCTCTGCCAGACCTGCAGTATAAACTGGCTCATGTTCACTGTAACAGGAAGAGCCAAGCAGATTTCAGGAATACATATTGGTAACTGGGAGCTTCCCTGAGGTTAAGTGAATCCTCTGAGAAGAGAATGATGTTCCAAGTATGGAGTTACTAATTCAGGATTGGATGAATTTTGGTCTGCTAGTACAGAAGAGGTCTTTGCTTATGCTTTGCTTATGCTTTCATTTTGAAAGAGGAGGAGGAGGAGAAATTAAAATATTCTGAGTGGATGATGTATGTAATTCTGGCTGGGACTCAGGGAGATACATCACTTTATCTGTTCTCACTGGAGATAATCTATCAAGCAATAGGGGAAAAGTTGTTTCAGGAACTTTACAAAGACACCTGTAGAAATGCTGAAACTAAATTTTCAGGGAAAACACTGTTCCATGTTGTAGTTTCCTTTTCATCCTGAACCACTGATTAGCTCTGTGGTTCAGCATTACAGACTGTTATGAATAGCTTCAGAGAGCTGAAATGCCCCCTGTGTCTGAGGGGAAGGATGCTTCTGAATTTAAAATAATACTGTGGTCTGCTTAATGGCTGAGCACTGCAAGACAGTCAAAGTGACAAAGGCAACTTCATCTGAATTTTTAATAGGGCTGTCTTCCCAGTTTCCTCTTGGAAAATGGTAATGTGCTTGGAAGAGTCGGCAAAGACTTGACTCAGTACCACAGCCTGACTTTTATTGTGCTGCTGGTATATGCCCCTCCTTGAATTCTTGCCAGTCCTGCATGCTCCTACAAAGGTGGTGCTTATTCCTGCAGGCTGCTGTCACGTCCACATCTGACCACATGGTGGTGAATTTAAGACCTTCAGCTGTTGAGATCTTGGCACTGCTCTAACCAGATGTTTCTAGCCCTTTCCAAGCTTGCACCAGATAATGTGGCAGGCTATCGAAAACCATCACCTTGCAGTCCACCCTCTAAATGAGTAATTCAACACCAGCTTTCCTCAGCAATTTAAAACTTCTCCTGAAGAAAAGGAACCCTGTACTTGCTGCCAAAATGTGGTTTAAAAATGACCTTGAAGAACAGCCTGAAGTGAGGGAGTTGTGCAACTGTTTTATCCTTCTGTTAGGAGGGAATGTGTGTGGAACACTTGTTTAGGCAAAGTCTTTCTGAGAAGTCACTGATAATGCTACTGAGATGATTGTCAATGATGCTACTATTTTCTATTATCACTTCCCAGCCCATAAATGAAAATGAATCAAGTCCCCTGAGAAACTGTCAGACAGTTACTATTTTGAAGCCAGCATTTGTCAACAATTACCATACAGTGTTATCTGAGAAGCAATGTTGCCCATATATTTAGAAACTCTGGCAGCTGTTTGCAAATCTGCTAGTCCTTTTTAATCACCAGTGGTTTACAGACTAGAGTTTTGTTACACTGAATATAAATGCATGACTTTTTCCTTTCTCATACAATCATCTCAGGCTGCCTTGAATCTCTCAGCTGAATCTTTTCAGCCTCAGCTGAAAAGAAATTAAGAGCTAGACAACAGCAACAGAAGCATTTCCTCCTGTTTCAAACCTCTTGCAAAAGTAGTGGGTTTTGAGATCTCAGAAATGTAAAGGAGGTTGTCTTGTAGTGTCTTTGCATGATGGCTGTACACAAGCATACTGGGTCCCCAGCTGTAGCAGTCACTAAATTAAAAAATATTTTGCCCTGCACTCTGGCTAAGTCTTCCTATCCAAGATGTCAGATTGGGATACAGGAGCTAGAGCTACTCGCTGCAGGAATAATGGGTGGAACTCCAAAAGAGTCTCCAGAAGTCAGTGAAGCAGTGTGGTGCTGAACACTGCTGGCAAAAGCACTCCCCTTTTCCCTTCCCAGAGAAAGAATGTGCTAATCACTACAACAGGCTGGACTGTGCAGTGCCAGAGCTGGAAATCCACAGCACTTAATGCCCTGTTAATAAGGAAATGTAACAGAAGCACACACACACCAAAAAAAAGAAATTAAAAAGGTACTCCCTGGGAGAAAAGGTGACCTTTATCATAAGCAGGTTCTATGGTATTACTTGAAAGCATTAGAAGGCTGCAGTTGCATAATGACATGCCTAAGACCCACCCCAGGACAAAGTACAGTTCTCAGAGAGCCAACATCTTTTCTCTTTTGATAATTTTCTTTTGTGTAACTTTAAGTACAGCATTCAGACTAATCTTCAATGTGTATAGGAGCCACAGGATTAAAAATTGGTCTCTCCTTCTTTGATTGTATCTTACCATAATTGGCTTCAAAATCTTTCTTAGTGCCATTCAAGCTTTCTAGATTTCCACTCTTGACATCATACCCCAAAGCAGAGAGTTTTTTAATTCGGTATTGAACAATTTGTGTTGTCAACTCCAGCACCATTGGTGTCTCTCTGATCTGTGCTACAGAAATTCCTTCCTTCAGTAATCCTTCAAATCTTTCTTCCAGGACTGGAACAGAATAGTAGAGAAGGGCTGGGCACTTCAGAACAAGCTCTCTTAATTCTCGATCACTGCACTTAAAGACATGTTTGGAAAAAAGCAAACTCTTCTCCATGGTAGCTGGAGTAAGCTGAAAAACAAAACCTTTCAGTTTGGATAGCAGCTGCAGAACCTCCTTGTCAGTGAAATCATTCTTTTGGAGAAATTCCAAGTTCTCCTGGATTGTGGTGGAGGTGTGTAATAAAATAAATGGATTTTGGCTCAATAGCTTCAGTATCCAGATCTTCATATTTGCATCAGAACCCCCTAAACTCAAATAGGTTTTTTGTAAGGTCTCTATCACACTTTGGTTCTTCTCAACAGGATTATGGAAAATATTGGGTGCACTTGTCAAGAACCTGGTGATTATATTATTCTTAAGTCCCAACTCTTGAAAAAACAGAATATTTGCTTTCTGGTTCTCGTGATACTTAGTAGTAAAAAAAGACTCTGGAAATTGCTCTATTAATTGAATCAGCTGTTTTTCATTCTGGCATACCAACTGCCACAGAGCTCTTTGAGAGTTCACCTCTGCAGGGCTGTGCAGAACTGCCTCTGGGCAGCGTTCTAAGATGCTGGCTACACTGGTCTCATCTGCTCCCATGTCCTTTAAGATGCCAGCAATTTCTTTCACATAGGCCACGTCCTGGAGAAGAACCCATCCCTTTAGTCTGCGGATCTTCTTAATGTCAACTGACAGTCTGTACAGACTCTCAATGGTCTTCTTATTCTCCTGTCTTGATTTTGTATCAGTTGTGTAACTAGGATGTATCAGGAAGCTTCTGTTTGCTACTTGGTTCCACGCTGGTGAAAAACTCAGTCCCGGGTTACAGTGCTGAGATCTTGCCAACAGAAGGGTAAATCTATCTTTCGCACCCTGAATGACTCCTCTCAACATCATGGACAGCCCTGTGGAGAAAGAACAGTGGTAAGAAAACACATTTAAGGCACAAGTTACTGCTCAGAGATGTTCATATTTAGACTGAGCTGGCATAAGAAGTTACTCTCAACAGTGTTTTTTATTATTAGCTGAAGTTCAGCTTCCACATGAAAGCAGGGGGAGCACTTTTGAAAGGTTAATGCTCTGATGAATGCCTCACTGCAACAGCAGCATGCGGGTGTAACAGACCTGATGTGGGGGCAGCACTCTGTCCCTGTAAATGCTGGCAGTGCCAAACTGTCAGCTGCTTCCTGCAGCTAAAATTGTTACTACATTAAAGCTTGCTCACACACCCCTGAGAGATGTTTCATGCCACTTAACCTGACACTAATGCTACTCAACGATTTTTTCAACAGTAGCTTAACTTTCTTATGCCTTCTCAGTGCATTTGCCTAACTTCTCAAGTATGGAGCATGACTTCACTCATGTGTCAGTGACCCTCCTAGGTGCTCCTTCAGCAGCATCTCGTAGCCTACCTACGTTTTGAAATAATTCTTATTGTAATTAAGAAAAAGAACTGAAACCTTTCTCTGTGTTTTTCACTAGCTGAGTCAGCTAATTGGGTTCTGAATAAGGACACTGATGTTCTGGGGGAGCAAGTAAGTACACTGTAGTATCTTCAGGCTCTCATTTGCTTCTTCCAGTACATACTCTACTACAAGCTTTGCACCAACACCTTTTTTTCTGTCTCCAGGTCACTCCTGTCATTGCCACCAACTCCACAGCTGGAAGAGTTCTTCTGGAATACTGCTCAGCTGTGCTGGGGTTACACAGCAACCACAGAATAGTTTGGGTAACCTACACCCCATCTTTTCTCAAAGCACCTGTGTCAGGTATCACCAATAGGACATGTGCTGCCACCTGCTCTGCAGTGGCCAAAGTATCTTTCACCAGAGTGTCTTTAACTTCCTAGGAGGTGTTTTCATAAGCACCTTTTGGAGGCAGAGAGCCTGACAGGGAGAACCACTGCTCTGTGAAACCCTTGCACAAGCTGCTGCTGCTAACATGCTTTAAATTGCTCAAATTGAAAATGAGAAGAAAAATGCCACTTGACAATTCCGTTTCTACAGTTGCTTTCACTTCCCACGAAATGAATAATGCTTCCAAAAGTACCTACATGAGCATCCAGATGAACTATTTTTGTTTCATTTTTAGGAGAAAAGGCATGCAGTCTCCTCTCCTGTGTAACAGACCAAGAAGTCTATTGCAGGAACAGCTCTACAAGACCCCTTGAGTCTTCTTCATCTTCTAAGAAAATCCATGGTTTGTTTACTTATGTGGTAGAGCCTCCATCTAGTTGCCAGGTAAGATTAACTATTTTCTGAGAGTGAAATATTTCATTTTTAAAAAAACCTTTGCTTTTAAGCTGCTGATTTCCAGCTTTTTAAATGCTGGACTCTTGTTATGCTACCCTATCAAAAACTAACAGAATAAGACATAAAAATCATTTTCTATATGCAAGCTGATGTCACTAACAGAAGCTGATTATCACTAACTTGGGTTTTAGTAGTATTTCAAATCTCTGAGGCAAAATCTGATTGCCTGTGGAAGCAGCTTGTGTTAGAACCCCACGGCTAATGATTTAATGTGGGACTTGGTAAGTGCTGCCCAGCAGGCTCCACCACAGAACAGCCATCTTTCCCACCAGACCTGAAAGCACTCTTGGTGTAGGTTAAGTCACAGACTTTTCATGTGCTGACCTTTCCATGTTCTGAAAAAGTGAGTCTCATGAGGACTGCAGACCAAAGCTTCTAATCCACAAAGAGTGACACAACTGCCTGTGTCTAAGCACTCAGAGTAGTTCTATTGAATTCAGTGGGTCCAGTCAGATAAGTCTCTGAAGGATGAGGCCTTTCTTCATTAATGCTTCTGCTCAGCTGGAAACTGCCAGCAGAATAAGGTACTATTAAAATTGTTTGGATGTCAGATGATACTTCCAAAGTACAAACTGGAAAAATACGTAACCATGACTTTTACTTCAATGTGTAATCCTGCTGTTAAACAAAATTGCCTTGTGAGTAATGCAGTAATTTAAAATATAGTCATTTTATCCATTACAGAGCTTAAAAAAATTCTGATCTTGTAAATTGTGCTCTTCCAAGATCTGCCATAGAGATTACTGTTATGTTCGCTTAAAAGAAGCTTTATATTGCCTGAAAATATTTGACACCTCACAATTTTTTTCCTGTTGTGAGGATCATCCATGCAGAAATAGAGAATACTATGAAAGGAGGGACTAGTTCATTGGCTAAACCCCATTTGACTGGGGTACTTAGGAGCCCTTGTAAAGGACTAAGCAAAACGTAGCATGCAAAGTGAGACAAATGGATTTTAACGTTTGAGTGGTCTGTAGAAACTGAGACTAAGAGTCCATAGATGACAGTACCACATTTCCAGGGTATGGAACCCATCCCAAGCTTATGCTGGACTACTGTGCTAACGTGCAGGACCCCAACACAACTTTTTATGTACGTATATTCCTGTGAGGATTATAAACCAATTAAGAAAAAACCCAGCCAACTTATTAGACTTTTGCTCTCACTGCTAGCAGCAGCACCCTCTTATCACCAGGTGTCATATCAGCAATAAAGAAGTGAACTCGTCCTACCTGGAAGTTATCTGGGATCCTGCTTGCTAGCACAGTCACAGTGACCTGTATCTACAGAGTAAAGGTATTTAAGTTTCATTATTTAACGAAACCCCTATGTATCTTCTATAGGAAATGGATGCTAGGATCAGATGTCTGATTCACCCTTCATTTCATTCAGAAAGTGATTTCTCAGTATTTTGAGACTCAAATCTCCACTTTTTTAAAATTAGCAAACTAAGCTCCTGATCATGTATTTTTCAGAAAATCTTTTACTAAGGACAGCAACAGTACAACTGTTGGTGGATGCTGGTCACTGCCACACCAAACCACAGCCACATCTTGGTAGGCTGTAGAGAATTAAATCTATATTGGATTAACAATGAAGAGTAGCTAGCTATCTAGAAGAGCACAGTGTAGACAGAATTTAAACAGATTGTGAAGAAATGTGGAGCAGCTTTGTTCATTAATGCATAGCAGAGTAAGCATTCACACTGATGCACTTCTGAAAAAGGAATCCCTGCTTTGCAGCAGTTGTGGAAATGAGGTAAAGGAGGATTAGAAAAACAAGCCAGACAAACAGAAGCTTTCCAGAAAAAAAATACAGAGGATCCTAGCATAAACAAGGTTGGAGTCCAAGAGCTCAAAGCAGGGTTTGCAATGAGCTAACACCAGACTGCTTTGTCCACTTAGGGCTTGAAAACTGCCATGGAAGCATGGCACTAAAACCGACCTAAAGGTCACCAAGTAAGGCTTTTTTAGTACAAACACCATGTTCTCCATCACCGCCTGCTCACCGATGCTTGGCCACCTCCAAGGTCTGTACCCGCGCAACCACTTCCTCTCCCTCAGGACTCCACTTGGGAGTGCAGGGGATGGAGGTTTCCCAGCAGCCAGCACTGGAGCCGAGGGTGGGAGGCAGGCAGGTCTCCCCCAGGGAGCCCCGAGCCTCGCTACCCGGTTCGTGCCAACGTCACCGGCAGCAACGTCACTCGCGCCCAAGGGTTCCCTTCCCAACCACGCGTCGTTTGAAAATCAAGCATCTTCTCCTTATGCGTCTCGTTTATCTCCAGGCCGTCACTGTTATGACACGGCCGCGTCTGTCGTCAAAGCACGGGAGGCCGGATGTAACGTCAGCCAGGCCGCTAACGGTGGCGTAACGGCTGAGGGCCGCTCCAAGGCTTCCTCCACCCGCCGGCCGGGCCGGGCCGCCCCTGAGGCACCTGTGGCCCAACGCCCCTGGCCCGGCGGCTGGCGGGAAGCAGCCGGGTCCGGCCCGGGTCCCCTCGCTGCTGTGCCTGACCTGGCTCTCCGCCGTGGAGCGCTGCGCCGCCGCGCTGGGCCCTACCACTGCTGCAACCCGGGGAGAGGCTGGATGTACCATGTGGCGGCCGCCGCGGGGATCTGTGAGTGGCAGGGAAGGACATAGAGTCGTTAAAGGTCATTTTCGACGTAAAGATCATCGAGCCCAACTGTGCAGTCAAGAAGTCTGGGTATGCAGCAGACAAGGACTTTTTCGCCCTATAGATGAGAATCGTGTGTGCTGTGATCCGTCTCTTGGTGCGCTCTCTGCTTTATCAGTGTGGTGAATGGGCTTGCAAACACCCTGCTGTGAAAGCAGCAGAGGTTCTTCCACTTGCTAAACCAGACTTCGTTATTAGAGATATTTAAAAATGGTTGGATTTAGACAGCTTTCAAATAAATAAAAATCAAAATAATTTTAAAATCAATCATTCTGATGTATCAAAACCACATTGCAGGGCTGAGGCCAACTGCGTATGATTCAACTAAGGCCTGGTGTGAGTCCCACGTTTGGATCACAACCACCACATGCAGTGCTACAGGCTTGGGGCAGAACAGCTGGAAAGCTGCCCAGCAGAAAAGGACCTGGCGGTGCTGGTTGACAGCTAGCTGAACATGAACCAGCAGTGTGGTCAAGGCGGCCAACCGTGTCCTGGCTTGTAACAAGAACGGTGTGGCCAGCAGGACCAGAGAAGTGCTTGGTGGGCCTGTGCTTAGCACTGGTGAGACCACAGCTAGAATATCGTGTTCAGTTTTTAGCCCCGCACTGCTACAAATACACTGAGGCACTAATGCATGTCCAACGAAAGGCAGTGAAGCTGGTGAAGGGTCTAGAGAACAAGTGTTACGAGGAGCAGCTGAGGAAAGTGGAGTTTTTTAGCCTGGAGAAAAGGAGACCCAGGGGAGACTTTTTTGCTCACAAATACCCGAAAGGAGGTTTGTAGCAAGGTGAGTGTTTGATACTTCTCTTAAGTAACAGATAAGTGATAGGACCAGAGAAATTACCTCAAGTTGTTCTCTGGGAGGTCTAGACTGGATATTAAGAAACATTTCTTCACTAAAAGGCTTGTTGAGCATTGGAATGGGATGCCCAGGGAAGCGAATGAGTCACCATTCCTGGATGTATTTAAAAGACATGTAGATGTGGCACTTCAGTAAGGGCTGTGGTTTCGTGGTAGACTGGGCAGTGCTAGATTTACAGTTCTACTCAATCATTTTAAAGCTCTTTTTTAACCTAAACAATTCTATGGTGCTATGAGTCTAAGACTATGAAAACAAAGAAATGAACAGTTCAATATTAGGCTGCTTGAGTATCTGAGTTGTGATGGAAAGCAAATGATCCAATTGATTTAGTAAAGGAAATGACCTTTATCTTGTATTTATCCAGAACTAAGTTGAAATAATGCTGCTGGTGAGGCCATGCACCCTGTACAGCACAACGGTTACCACACACAGTACCCAGCAATCAAAGCCCTACTGCTCCTGATACCAAACAGGTTATCCTCTGCAAAAATGTTTCTATTCTTTTTGAAAGAGTACCCTGAAAAATCTTTTTTGGGATTGAATTTGGATGTGAGACAACACTCATGTGATGATGGGAGGCTTGTCTTGCATCAGCATATTTCCTTCCATGTGATCACTACTTTTATTATAGAATAAAATTAACATGGGTAGTCATTGACGTTATATTTTTCTGGTGATATTTTGGAAGTTAAATGAGCTCTCATGATGAGAATTATCTTAATTTTTTTATCAGTATCCATTTATCTTCTAAACTTCAAGTAACGAATCAACAGAGCAGATAAATGATTTCTAGACTTGAAAGACTTTTCTAGGCATGTTAGGATTCTTTAACTCTGGGTCTGCAAAAGCATGTCCTTCAGAGTGAAAATCAATACACCACGCTCTGGGAACACTTATTTTGCCAGCTACATTTTCAATAGTCTGTATTAGATCTTTGAAAAGGGTCCAATGAAGAAGAGAACTGCAATAGAAGGAAACAGTGCTCTATGAACACAGTTTAGGCTTGTTCTACATGATTGCTGTTCAAGAACAGTTAACAATGTGAATATAAATGACATGATGTCAAAAACTTGTATCTAAAATTACTTTTATTTGCAATACACGATGTATTCTTGCTTCTTTACGCTTTTGTCACACCTTCATGTTATCTTTTTTCCCTTCTAACTCTTCCTTTTGCAGTCACTGTCTGGGCTAAATTAGCAGCAATGTTCTTTAGGAAAGTTAGCCACAAGAGAACACAGTAGTGAGGTTTACTTGTACGAGTTCCTTGATTAACTATGATTCTATTTTCTTTTTCTATGAACTTGGAGAGACTCTGCCCTTGAGAATTGACATTTTAATTAATATATTCTTCATATTCCTTCCTCGAACAAACTGTCTCACAGGGAAGGTATGGCTAGAGCTGAATGGTGTTTTGACATAATGAGATGCTAATGATATACCAGAGTTGTTTAGTCTGTACTGACAAATAGCTTACAGATGTATGGCTTTCATGGTTATGATTTGGTTATGAAACTGTAAGGTCTAGTGGGGGAGGGCTGCTTCCACCTCAGCAGATTAGTTGATGCTGGATTTTATTCAGGGCCATCTTCAGTGTCGCAGCCTTGTAAGACACTAGCAGGGAACATAAAAGTATGAAAAAGTAGTTTTAAAGGTTGAAATAACTCTATTGAGAGGTAACTTTCCTTGAAAATAAGGAATATTTTTTGATTGCACTTAGAAATGACAGAATTAAAAAGAGTTTGATGGAAAGTGGTCATGAATTACTGAGATTTCTTTTTCTGCTTGATTTCTTTTTTAAATTGTTCACCAAATATTTGGCTTTTTTTTATGAACAAAGCCACAAGCAAGGAAGAATGTATTTTGTATTGAGAAAACTATGCTTAACTTTACAATGACCCAAGCACTCCAAGGTGTAGCAAGGACCGCTGACAGGATTCCGTTGTGTCCTTCTCGGAGCAGTGTGATAAACTGTGGGATATGTTGTTCCACATAAGGAAAAGTAATAATTAGCATAAATTATTACAAGTTTTGCAAAGTCAGGGCTTGAAACCAGTTTGGCATCCACACTTTTTTGTAATAAACCAAACAGTGATTCCAATCACGGCTGGGGTCTTTGCTGCTAGCATGCCTTGATCATTATTAAGTCAAAATGAGAAAATAAAAGCATGAAGGGAAACACATCTCTTTTCTGTCGACTTTGCTTTTACTTTCTGTGTATCTTAGCAGAAAAAAAATAGCAGAAAGAGCAACTTTTCTTGAGCAATTCTTAAAGTACTGCTCAGCCCTGGAATTCTCAAAGTCAAGAAAGGTCAGTACTGGAGATGTGAGTCCTCTGCCTTTCAGCTGAAAACTATTTGAAATTAAAGCCTTCTTGCTGTTGTCCATGAACACTGTCTAAGTTTTAGGTTTGAGCAGCAGTCCACAGGTGGAGGTTTACCTTCAAATCTCCATCTAAAGCTGCCGTGTTAGGATTCAGAATTGCTCTACTGAGTCCTTTTGGTCTGATGCCTCATTCTGTAGTAAGCCATGCCTAATGGCTAACAAGAGACAAAGTATAGGGAAACCTCTATCAGCAGCACACAGATGTTGAGCTCTGTAATTAAAAGACATTAGATATGCACCATTTACTAATAATGATTTACTAAGGGCCAGGGAGACCACTTTAACTCATTCTGCTGCTCAGAACTTATTGGAAAGCACATTTGCTTTCCGCAGCACTGTGGGGCTGAGCTTTCACCTCAGCACCTCAGGACTGCGGCGGGCAGCTACAAAACCACAGTTCGTTTCCTAAGAAATAGCATGCATCTGCAACACGGGAGGGAAGCGGGCCGCACTAAGCCAAGTGGGCAGAGGGAGCCGTGCCAGGCCTGAAGTGGGAGAATGGCAGCCACCGTTCTCCTGCCCGCCCGGTACAGGCGCGCCTCGGCAAGGACCGCGCACAGACATTGGGCTGGGGCTGGGTTCCTTACGCACTGACTTACATAAGCGCTCCACCTCTGCCCTGCGGGATGGGGTGCGGTGGGATCGGCCGGGCCGAGCCGAAGCGGGCCGGGTCAGGCCAGGCACGCCTCGCGGCGCAAGCACCAGCACCCCGCCACAACCACGCGGCGCGCTGCCACCCACTACCCCGCGGGTGCTGTCAGGGGGTGATTTTTGGCGTCATCGCGCATGCGCAACGCTGGCCGCGAGCGCGCGCAGGGCGCTATACATAACAGGTCAGCGGGAGCGCGCCGGCAGCCGCACGCCGCCCCCGGGACGCTGCGGCTCCCGCGCGTGCGCGCAGGCATCTACTGGTCAGGATTCGGTGCCTCTCTGAGCCTCCTCGGAGCCCCGTGCTCATCCGGGTCCCGACGCTCCGAGCCGGGCGGGGGGGGCCGCGGTCTCCGCCCTCGGCGCCCCTCCC
>VWYK01105466.1:0-10771 GCA_013399775.1 Semnornis frantzii | reverse complement strand
TCCCCATGAGAGGTTATGAAGTCTTCTTCTATGGAGAATTTCAAGGTCTGTCTGGATGCATTCCTCTGTGACATGAGCTTGATCGTATGGTCCTGCTCTGGCAGGAGTGTTGCACTCAATGATCTCTTTGGGTCCCTTCCAACCCCTGACATCCTGTGATCTTAAACATAATTTTATTTTAATTTACTTTATTTATTTGTATTACGGGAAGGCTTTATAAAGCGTCTTACCCTATGTATGTTTACTACTGCTTTAAACAGTAATAATATCAGAGCTACGACAGATACTGGCTTATAACAGATGTCTGGGGAAGGCTACAAGACCAAAACAGTTATTTGATGTTACTCCAATTAACTTTCAGTTGAAAGTTCTCCTAGAGCTTCTATTTTTGCCCCTTATTTCTCTTTATAGGACTAGAAGATAATCAGGAAGGAAGGACACAACTCCCTGCTGAGATGGCTCCAGCTTGCCCGAGTCTTTCCTCAGTTAGGGACTCAGAATTTGATGTAACTTCTACATGTGATCTGACAAATGCTACATAAAGGGAGATAATCTGCTCCCTTCATCTGTGAGCTGTGTTTCTGTTCATAGAGCTGTTGGGCACCTTTGCTGCCAGGGCACACCATAGGAATACATTCAATTTACTGCCTCAAATCACTCTAGGGATTTTTCTGCAGAGCTAATCTTTGGCCTATCTGTCCTCAGACAGTGCTGGAAACTCTTCCCTCTGTGAAACAGAACTCAGCATTTTTCTGTGTTTGATTTCTGGAGGTCATGCAGGCTCACTTCTCCATTCACTGTATAGCAGCCCTGACCTCCAGCATATTAACTGCTCCCCCTCTTTGGTGTAATTAAGAAAATATGAACATAAATTTGTGGAGTCGTTTCTTTGAAACAAAATAAATTTAAAACAGATCGTTCTTCATTTCAAGCATTTTTCAATTGCTTACTGGTTAAATGAGTCTATCACATCAGCTAGGTGCAGAACATGAAGGAAGTTATGCCCTCTGAAGGTGGGATGATGAATCTCGAAATCATCAGATTACTCTTACATTACTTATTATACTGAGAAGCTGTTGAAAATGTTCACCCTGATTCTGCTCTATGTTTATTCATCTTTATTTAAGAGTCAGTGTATTTTTTTAAGAAGTTACTGAAGTAGAGATAATAAATGCTCAAAGCAAAGAAATTAGTTTTGCAAGAAAATGGTGTAATTGAATGAAAAGAGTGAATTCAGAAATTTACTCAGTGTTGTGGTAGGCCTAAGCAGGCCAAAATAGGCTTATACATGTCCTGACCTGCCCAGGCATGTGTTTCTGCACTCCCTCCTGTTTTGGGGAGAAGCAACCATGGGAAAGAAGACAAAAGAATCTGGATCCACTGAGTCTGAGGGCTGTGGCTTGCTCAGACTTGTTTTGAACCCTGCGGTAAACAAGGTACACATGGCTGCCTTGTGCAAGGCCTGCACTCTGCCCTAAAAAAGGATAAAGCAAACCTATGGCTTCACCTAATATGGTCAGTCTTGGCTAACTGCCATTCTGATTGTCTATTCTGTGTCCAAAGGCCCATTAGTCTCGGGCTGTATGGATATAAAAGGAGATGAACAGGGAGCACAACGTGTGCTGTGCCATTGATCCAGGTGCTCTGGTCTCTATCTGTGCTCCTATTGCCTTATATCCTGAGCTGTGTGGAACTCCAGCGACCAGGATCAGGCTCTGATGCCTCCACATGATCGGCCTGTACATCCAGCATGACACCGTGCGGATACTGCACACCGCAAGACATCCTGCCTGCACCTGAAAACCTCCTGCCAAGATGGGAAGTCCTGGAGATAAAAGAGGTCATCCAGAGAGTCAGGACCAGGTCAGAGGTTGTCTGCCTCCTTTCTCCAGTACCTAGGAGCCTGGGGAAACTCCAAAGCCTCTAACACCTCTGAGACCACCAACAGCAACCCCTCCATATGCTTTGGGTACTGTCCAATAATATTTTGTGAGTAAATACTTCACGCCTTCTGCCATAAGCAGAAAGGAGCTTTCTGTGTCCATCTAGTGGCTAAGGAGGATAATCGACTGTAAGTGGTGTGACTGCTAAAATTTTCTCTTCCAGTAAAAATGTTTGCTTATTCTAGTTACCTCTTAAAGTGTTCCAGTTTTGCCTGTTCCCTGTATGTATAAATTTCCAAACCATGTGTTTCGAACCCTGTAAATAAGTCTTCTGGCGAGATTTAATGTTAAAAAACAATTTCCATAGGTATTAACAATCTCTGCCTGGATATCAAAATTACTACAGATAAATAATTTTGAGTCATTTCGTAACACTCAGGAATTTGTATAGAGCGAAATCATAAATTACGTGTCCAAGAAGGAAGTATGAGTACAGATACCTAGCTAACAGTAATTGTCATGAACTCTGTCCTCCTTTTTTCAGTTGGTTTTGTTTGGGTTTGAGGGAATTTTTTGGTTGGCTAGTTTTTGTTGGTTGGTTGCTCCTTTTTTGTTGTTGTTTTGTTTTCTCTTATGTGGACAGTAGGTTAGATTTAATAATTAAAAATATACTGGTATTATGAGACTTACATGCTTTTGACTGTGCTAGAGTTGGCAAACTTTACCTTAGGTTATGATCTTCTCCATTTTGAAAAATTTTCTAATCACTAGCACTCTTGATGCACTTTCTGATGAGTATTAAACAAGTGACATATTTTTGCTACTTTTTTAAAATTTTTTTTTCTGTAGAATACAAAAACTGTATCAGGTTTATCTCAATTTTATCAATTTTACTACTTTAATAATATATTTTCTTAATTTTCACTTTGATGAGCATGTGATCATATCATGAGAAACAGTTATATTTTCATGAGACTGTAAATTAAACATTCTTAAAAGTCTTAAAAATTAAGACATTTTAGGGTACTTACTATACTAAGAAGTTGAACTTGGCAAGTGTCGCAGACTGAGTCTTCTCTGTACTGGCCGAATGTTTACAAGTAGGAGGAAAGTGAAATCAATCACCATGAAAAGAATAAAGCAGTTTTAGTCTTAAGAGCGTAAGGGGAAAGAAAGAAAATCCATACCACTTATACAAACCAAACAACTCAACATTTATTCAGCGCAGAAGAGGCACCTACATGTAATCTAACAATCATAAGGAGACAAATAACTGTGACAATCATAAATGTTTCCCCCCCACACTACATTTGCTTTCATGAGTCGATTGTATTTTTGCCAGACATAAGGATGATCCTGAATAAATAAACTTCTGAAAATCTTGCATATTACTAACGTATTCCTATTATATCCAGTTTTAATAGTAGTAACAGGGAATTTATTTCAACACTATCCATGCATTATCTTCAGCTCAATATTTGTGTGAGTTAATTGTCCTTGAGTAATATTTATAAAATTAACCAATTTTTGTGTTTTTCTAAAAACTATATATATCTAAGAATTTACATGTGACCACATTATTCCCACTCCCCCCAATAGGTGAAGTTGAAGGTAATAAGATCCTTTCAACCCTAATGGCATTGCTCCCATAAACCATTTTATATATATAAAAAATACCTTTATGTATATATATACACCACACGCATACGCACACATAAAAATATATAAATATATATGCGTGCACACACATGTATAACATGTATCTTTATATGTATATGCTATTATATGTGTATACACACACACACACACATATATATATATAATTATATTATGTCATCTCAGTGGTGTCCAATGATGGGACAAGAGGCAGTGGGTGCAAGCCAGACCATAGGATGTTTTTCCTAAACATAAGGAAAAACTTGTTCACTCTGAGGGTGACAGGACACTGGAACGGATTGCTGGAGAGGTTGTGGAGTGTCCTTCTCTGAAGATATTTAAAACCTGCCTCAATGCATTTCTGTGGGACTTGGGTCTAGGGGATCCTACTCTGGCAGGAGCACTGGACTAGATGATCTTTGGAGGTCCCTTCCAATCCCTAATGTTCTGTGATTCTTTGATTATAATCATGCATTTTGCCCTTTCCACCCCTATTTTCAATTCACCTATAGTTCTAAAATAATTTCTCAAAGTTTTTAAGAGTAGGCTGGATGGGGCTCTGAGTAACCTGGACTAGTGTGAGGTGTCCTTGCTCATAGTAGGGGGATTGGAACTGGATGATCTTTGAGGGCAACCTTGACAATTCTGTGATCCCATATTTGTTTTGCTACATTTGCTTTATGTCAAAGATACAGATTTCTGTTGCCTTAGCTGTTCAGTTTTTTTTTTGTGCAGCATACACACATCTGGTTTTCACTGATAAGATGCTACACTTTATCTTGTTCGATATTGGAATCATAGAATCAACCTGGTTGGAAGAGACTAACAAGATCATCCAGTCCAACCTATCACCCAGCCCCATCCAATTAACTAGACCATGGCACTAGGTGCCTCATCCAGTCTTTTCTTGAACACCTCCAGGGTCAGTGACTCCTCCATCTCTCTGGGTAGCCCATTCCAATGCCAAATCACTCTCTCTGTGAAGAACTTCCTCCTAATATCCAGCCTATACCCGCCCTGGCACAGCTCAAGACTATGTCCCCTTGTTCTGTTGTTGGTTGCCTGGGAGAAGACACCAACCCCCCACCTGGGTACAACCTCCTTTCAGACCTCCTTTTAGACAGCAATGAGGTCACCCCTGAACCTTCTCTTTTCCAGGCTAAACAACCCCATCTCCCTCAGCCTCTCCTCACAGGGCTGTGTTCCAGGCCCCTCACCAGCTTCATCGCCCTTCTCTGGACACATTCCAGTACATCAACATCTCTCTTGAATTGAGGGGCCCAGAACTGGACACAGTACTCAAGGTGTGGCCTGACCAGTGCTGAGTACAGGGGCAGAATAACCTCCCTTGTCCTGCTGGCCACCTGGATGTGGCACCATTCACCACCACCACTCTCTGGGCTAGGACCTCCAGCCAGTTCTTGACTCATATCAGAATGTCCAAGCCAGGAGCTGCCAGCTTTGCCAGGAGCTTGTTGTGGCAGACGGTGTCAAAGGCTTTGCTGAAGTCCAGGTAAACTACATTCACAGCCTTCCTCACATTCACCAGGAGGGTAACCTGATCATAAAAAGAGATCAGGGTGGTCAGGCAGGACCTGCCCTTCCTAAACCCATGCTGGCTGGGCCTAATCCCTTGGCCATTCTGTAGGTGCTTTGTGATGACCTGTTCCATAACCTTGCCTGGCACTGAGGTCAGGCTGACAGGTCTGTAATTTCCTGGATCCTCCTTCCAGCACTTGTGGATGGGCATCACATTGGTCAGCTTCCATTCTTCAGGGACCTCTCCAGTGAGACAAGAGTGTTGATAAATGATGGAAAGTGGCTTGGGCAGATCATCTGCCAGCTCTCTCAGCAACCTAGGACAGATCCCATCTGCTCCCATGGACTTGTGAGGATCCAAGTGGCTCAGCAGGTCCCTTACTGCTTTCTTCTGGATTACAGTGGGACTACACTGGTCTCTGGCTCCATCTGTCAGTTCAGCAGGCCAGTTGTCCTGCAGACAACCTGTCCCACTATTGAAGATTGAGGGAAAGAAGGTGTTAAGTACCTCTGCCTTTTCCTCATCTTTTGTTACTATATTCCCCTCTGCATCTAATGAGGAGTGAAGGTTGTCCTTGCCCCTTCTTTTGCCATTAATATATTTATAGAAGCATTTTTTATTCTCCTTAATAGCAGTGGCCAGTCTAAATTCTAAATGAGCTTTTACCTCTAATTTTTTTTCCTACAAGACCTACCAACATCCTTAAACTCTTCCTGGGATACTTCCCCTTTTTTTCAAAGGTGATACACCCTCTTTTTTCCCCTTAATTCCGTTATAAGTTCCTTGCCCATACAGTCCACCTGTCTCCTTCATTTACTCACCTTCTGACACAGTAGGACAGCCTGTTCCTGTGCCTTCAAGAGTACCTGAAGTAGGTCCAGCCTTCCTGGACCCCTTTGTTTTTAAGGGCCGTTTCCCAAGGAACTGCTACAGGATCTCTTCTTCAGGCATTGATTTTTTTCAAAATTTTGTTATGATTAGCCAGAAGTAAGAATTTGAACCATTTTTAGTTCTTTTCATTGCAGATTTTTCCTCATGTAGTAATGACCTCATTCTCAGTCTTCATGCTTTCTGTGTCTCTGCAGAATAGTAATGCAATGCAAAACAGATGCAGAAAAAGAGAATCAAAGCTATTACTAATAAGGTGAAAAGACATGGCAGGAATATTAAGGATGAAAGTAATAATTTACCCAAAATAGAGGGGGGAAAGATGGAAGCTGTTGACAGGCATGTAAAGGACCTGCATACAGCCTTCAAAGCCCAGAATATGAATTTTAATAGAGCTATTGCAAATACCTAAATAATGCTGGGAGCATGTACAGCAGTGTTCAGTTTTAAGCATTCTCAGTCAGAAAAATAGAAAAATGCACATCATTTCAAAGAGCATTTCACTGAGAATTACAAAGAGATGGCATAATGAATTCTAATGAAAGAAAAAAGAATTGGGAAGATCAGTCAGCAGAATTAAAACTTTAAGGATATGTGATAAAAGCCTTCAGAGATCTGAAATGTGTAACTACTACGAATACTTCATATAGTAAACAGATTCAAATGAAAATAAATTATTCTCACAGCCTACTACAATTGGAGAAGAAGTTATTGTCTTAAAATACGTCAAGAAATGCATTCTTATTAAAAATGAGTTGTTAATCATTTAAAGAGGTGTTATGAAAAGGTTATGGAAGCTTTATCATCATAAAGACTTTTCTAGTTGGTTGTTCTGAGGCTTTTGTGTGTGTGTGTGGTGGTTTGGTTGTTTTGGTGGGGGTTTTTTTGTTTGTTTTCTTTTCTTTTCTTTTCTTTCCTTTTCTTTTCTTTTCTTTTCTTTCCTTTTCTTTTCTTTTCTTTTCTTTCCTTTTCTTTTCTTTTCTTTTCTTTCCTTTTCTTTTCTTTTCTTTTCTTTCCTTTTCTTTTCTTTTCTTTTCTTTCCTTTTCTTTTCTTTTCTTTTCTTTCCTTTTCTTTTCTTTTCTTTTCTTTCCTTTTCTTTTCTTTTCTTTTCTTTCCTTTTCTTTTCTTTTCTTTTCTTTTTTTGTTTGTTTGAGTTTTCGTTTGGCGTTTTTGGGTTTTTTTTGGTCATTAAAAAGATGTACAGTTACATCTCAATAATGACCCAGACGTGGTTATTACTGACCTTACTTTGTATTGGGTGGGGAACCTCTTTCAGTTCCTTCCAGTCTATGTTCTATAACTTCATGAGTATCAATTTTTCAGACATATTTCTGTCTTCATTGACTCCAACCTGCTATTGTAGTCACTATTTTTTTAATTTGAATAAATTATACTTTTTTCTGTTAGCATTTCTTCCAAGATCTAACTCAAGATGCCACTTGGCAATTATTATTTGCAGCTCTGTTAGAAGATATTAATTTCTGTTTGTTTTGTTTATTACTGCGTCTATTAGTATACTGACCTCTGTGTTTACTTATAATGTGTTTCAGATGACGTTTATTAATCCTTACTGTTTATGACCTTTCCTTGTAAAGATTTTATTTATCCTCATATGAGAAGTGTTTTATGCTTCTGATTGTTTTCATGGCCCTCCACTGGATCTGCTCCAACAGATCCATGCCTTTCTTGTATTGAGGCCTCCAGAGATGGAAACATTATTCTAAGTGGTCTCTCACCAATGTGGATTCCCAGAATGTAAGAGTATCAGATGGGTACACACAATGACATGTTCATGCTGACTTTTGATATTAATTTATTCATGTAATTCATCTTACCTCTCTATTTCTTTTTCATGGCAGTTGCAGAACAGTTGTGTGCATGCAAAACAGAAGCTTGCCTGTTTGCAAGCAACAGATTTTGGCCTATATAAAGAATGTAGTTTAACTAGAACAGAAATGCTTGGTGTTGGCACCTACATCCCTGATGCATATAGTTGCATCATCCTGTTAGGTAAACAAATTTGGAAAGTACAATTTGGTATTTTGCAGTTTCAACTGTTGTAAATCTTTGTCCTGGAAAAGTTTGGCTTCTTCCAACAGTGAAAACTTTCCAGTCATGAAAAATATGTTACTAAACACAAGAAATAGCAACTTCTTTCACGTTCATCCTGTGTTTGGTGTCTTACTGAAAAGGCAAAAAGGCAACAAGACAACAAGCTTTGAGAGATATCTTTTGATGGTTTTACCTACAGTTCCTTAATTTGTTAAAATAAGTGTAACTTTTGCTAAACCTCTGTTGGGTTGCTTTATGAATATAATTGTGTTTCATTTATCTGAAGAATCCTAGACTTTATTTCAAAAGTAGAAAAAGACCTAGTAAATCTCGGTGCTGGTAATAAGTGCATTGTCTAAAGTGTACCCACTTAGCATTTATTTTTCATACTAAAGCTCTAGGACTACATTCATGAAATACAACTTGTGATAACAGGAATCTACAAAGGTAGATGTTGAAGAACAAAAGTAATTTCTACTTGCTTTTTTTTCTTTTTTTTTTTAATATAGCACAAACCCAAACATCAGTATCCTAGGGAAAGAAATTATCTGCAGGATTAACAAATTTCCCATAGATTTTAAATCATAGGATCATAGAATGGTCCAGGTCCGAAGGGGCCTCCAAGGATCCCCTAGTCCAACCGCCCCTGCAGTCAGCAGGGACATCTTCAACTAGATGACATTGCCCAGAGCCCTGCTGAGGCAAGCCTTGAATATCTCCAGGGATGGGGCCCAAACCACCTCCCCAAGCCACCTGTTCCAGTGTTCCACCACCTTCATAGTAAAGAATCTGTTCCTAACATCCAATTTAAATCTCTTCTTTAATTTGAAGCCATTGCCCCCTCATCCTGTTGCTGCAGGCCTTGGTAAACAGTTTCTCTTCATCCTTCATGTAGGCCCTCTTTAGGTACTGGAAGGCTGCTATTAGATTTCCATGGACCTTGCTCTTCTCCAGACTGAACAACTCCAGCTCCCTCAGACTGTTCCTGTAGCAGATGTGCAGCAACCTGCTGAACATTTTCGTGGCCCTCCTCTGGAGCCACTCCATCAGGTCCATATTCTTCCTATATTGAGGGCTCCAGAGCTGGATACAGTACTCCAGATGAGGTCTCACCAGAGCAAAGTGGTAGAATCATGTCTCTGGATCTGCTGGCAATGCATCTTTTGATGCAGCCCAGGATGCAATTTGCCTTCTGGGCTGCAAGCTCATACTGTCTGCTCATGTCCAGCTTCTCATCCATCACCAGCCCTAAATTCTTTTCCACAAGGCTGCTTTCTATCACCTCATCTCCCAGTTTGTATTGATAGTGAGGATTGTTCTGGCCCAGGTATAGAACCCTGCACTTGCTCTTGTTGAACCTCATGAGGTTCACCTGGGCTCACCTCTCCGACTTATCCAGCTCCCTCTGGATGACATCCTGTCCCTCTGACCTATCAATAGCACCATTCAGCTTGGTGTCATTTGCAAACTTGCTGATGGTGCACTCAATCCCTCTGTCTATATAATTGATAAAATATGCACCATACAGGTCCGAGTACAAAACTCTGAGGGACACCACTTGTCACTACTCTCCATCTGGACTTCAAGCCATTGAGCACTACACTCTGGATGTGACCATCCAGCCAATTCCTTACCAATTGAGCAGTCCATCTATCGAATCCAAGTCCCTCCAACCTGCAAACAAGATGTTGTGAGGGACTGTGTCAAAGGCCTTGCAGAAGTCCAGATAGATAACATCCATTGGTCATCCCTTATCCAGTGACATAGTCACTTTATCATAAAAAAACCACTAAGTTTTTTTTCTAACTATCATTTGTGAACAATGTGTATGTGATTTAGTGAAACTACTTCTAATATAACCAGTGGTCACAGAGTTACAATAATATAGAGATAAGATTTGAGTTTTTTCAAATATTATTTTTAGTCTCTTTGGAAATTAAAATAATTTCAAAACTATTTCCAAGCAGCAGTATTATGTACTCATTATATATTTTATTTTCATGTTTCTGTACTTTAAAATTGTGAGACTGTAATATAAATAAAAATTATCTCATAGTATCAGCTGTAGGTTGATTAATATCTTAAATTATGATAAAATTCAACAAGACACTGTAGATACAATGAACTTTAGCTACATGAGTCTGGTCTCATGTCTCTAAGAAACACTGCATGGACTGCAGCTGGGCTTGTTCTTGTTGCTTTCCTCATATAGATGGTACATAAATATAA
Source organism: Semnornis frantzii (assembly GCA_013399775.1). NCBI lineage: Eukaryota > Metazoa > Chordata > Aves > Piciformes > Ramphastidae > Semnornis > Semnornis frantzii. Next base: position 522 of record VWYK01105466.1, on the reverse strand, counting down.
GGTACTCTAAAAGGAACATGTTCTCACCTCTCTTCCTTGTCCCATATCAAAATTTATTTTAACACTATGCAGTGCTGGTGGTATAACAAGTAGGAGGAAAAGAAGGCTGACATTAAAAACTTGCACGGGAAGCCAAAATAACATCAATCCGCTTATCCAAGGAGAAGACCGTATGCATATCAGTGCAGAAATCTTTGTCTTTCTTATTGCTGTGTAGTTCTTTCTTCCTTCCTCCAACTAGCAAATCTTAAAATGATCAAAGACCTGAAGGAAGGAAATTTATGAATGTATTTGAGGAGTATGACAAAAGCCATTTAGGAGTTTTATGTGATTCGAGTGAGAAAGGACTTCAGGTAAGTTTCCTGAAGGAGTCAGTTTAGTTCTCTGTGTTATTTTTCAGAAGATGAATAAAAAGTGCTAGGGATGGCAGTAAGATTGGTTAGCAGCATAAGGAGCAGGGTAAGACATAATTGCTAGTGCTCTAAGGTAATATAGGGAGATGAGAGTCATAGAATCATAGAA
>VWYK01105465.1:7845-18259 GCA_013399775.1 Semnornis frantzii | reverse complement strand
TTTAACTAAGACTTGAGCAGGTTTGAGGACTTCTTTTAGGAAGAAGTTCTTTGCAGTGAGGGTGGTGAGACACTGGCACAGGTTGTCCAGGGAAGTGTTCAAGGCCAGGCTGGATGAGGCCTTGAGTGACCTGTACAAGTGGGAGGTGTCCCTGCCTATGGCAGGGAGTTCGAACTGGATGAACTTTAAGGTCCCTTTCAACCTTACCATTCTATGATTCTATGACTTCAAAGGCAATTCACTTCTGGTGGGAGGTTTATGTTGTTAAGAGCTTGAAATAGTTGTAGCTGTGACAGTGAGCAGAGTCGCAATGTCAGGGTTCAGGAAGTTCACCCACACTCTAATGACAGGAAATCAAATAAGAAATCAAATGTCATGAGGAGTGTGGGGGGTGTTCTTCCAAAGTTTAATTTTCCAAATGGTTTATCTTGCACAGATTGCATCTCCCATACTCAAATCTCAGCACAATGTGAAGGCCGAAGTGAATGTTTGATTTTCTTTCTGTCTGGTGTATAATAAATCTAATCCATGTAAGGCAGCTAAGCTATGTATTTGCACATTTCTGTTGGCTTAAGTCACACTTTTCTGTTAGGGAAGCTGTTCAGAAAATGTTTACTTCCTCCACACTTATATATAGTTGGCATAAACAACCGCTCAAAAATGTAACCTCAGTTACTTGGCAAGATAATTATTTACATTAAAACCCACAAACTTTAGCTTCTTGTTGAAATCAGTGCATGAATTCAAGTGTATTAACCTTCAAAATAGTCAGTACAAGGCAACACAATAAGAAGGGGGTTGAAGACATCTGACAGTTACAGGGCTCACTTCCACTGCTGTCTCACTGGAGAATGGCATGGGATAACCCACACAGGTGAATCCTGATCTGCAGGAAGAGAGGACGTGGAGATACTGTCTTGGATTATTATTATTACTACTCTTTCATTTCTCTCCAGGCTTCTCTGCAAAACAGTGTTTCCTGTCTAAGCTCTACCTCCTTCTTGCTCTTTCTACTTCAGCAATTTTTAATTTTGTTTTTTAAAAATTTTCTTCCTGAAGATGGGGGAAACTCCACAAATAGCATAAATGTTCTAGAAACACAGTAACCTTAAAGAGGAGTGCAGTCTGATAGAGCAAAGGGTTCAGTATCAAACACCAGAGTACTTGACAGTGGCACAGAATCACCTGAGCCGTGCCTGCTGAGTGCCACAGTATCTGCAATCTGAAGAGATGCAGATGAATAAAACATGCATTCAATTACTGCCTCATACACATGCAAGCACACAAAATCTTTGGCATTTCTCTCCCTCTGAAATAATTCAGGGGAAATAAAAACGATCCAAGCAACATAAGGAAAAGTAATCTGTGCAATGCAAATTCTGTTATGGTAAAGAAGATTTATATATGAGACAAATATTTGTGTACACAGCTGAGGCTAAGTTTTTGGATAAAAACACTGAAACACTGACTACATCTTTTGTGTCTTGGTTTACCTAAAACTTGGTTAGCACATCGATATGCAAAACTTCCCAAAAAGGGTTACAGCACAACTGGCACGGGGAAAGTAGCAGTGCCAAAATGACACCAGACCATTCCCAGTTAGCTACAAACTCAGTAACTCTGGTCCTTAAATGATTTCCCTTTGCTGTAGCATCTGAGACTGGTAAATCAAAGGCAGCTTGCTTTCTGATGAACGGTGCAGCTGGCTAAGCAGGCAGTGTTTGCAGGCAGGATTAAAACTGGTTCAGTGGCTCAGAGAAGGCGGGACAAGCAGGCAGGCCAGCTGAGTCCGCAGCATCTTTCTAGGAACCACCACTCTGCCATGATCTGCAGATTAGCTAGTGCTGAGGCAGTAGCTGGTATGTCAGGAGAGCAGAAAAGCAACCTGCCCAGTGTAGTTTTCTGCACAGTGTTTAGAGACATTCAGTTTTCACAACACACAGCACCAAAATATTCCATTATTACGCTACAAAGACAAGGCACTTCACTCTCAAGCAAGAGGGAAAGTGTTTACCTCAATCGGCATGAGGATGGAGTTTCCCCCATGCCCTAATCCTGGGCTTGAGGCACTGGGGCAGCTTTGCTCTCCTCAGCAGACTTGCTGCTGCCCCCCTCCATGTCTTCTTGCTACCCCAGTTGCTCAGGAGCTCACACAGGAGCTTTATTCTTCATGTGGCATGACAGAAACAGCCTCATGTCTTCATTACTGCCAGACTCTGCCTGCTTTTTTATAGAATGGTAAGGTTGGAAGGGACCTCAAGGATCATCTAGTTCCAACACCCTGCCACAGACAGGGACACCTCCCACTAGTAGAGGTCACTCAAGGCCTCATCCAACCTGGCCCTGAAGACCTCCAGGGAGGGAGCCGCCATAACCTCCCTAGGCAACCCATTCCAGTGTTTGATTTTAGCTGTGTTGAGATGTATTTGTTTTGTTTGCTTTTGAGATCAAATGTGCTCTCTCTCTGAAATCTATCCACTGCACCTTGTGTCTTTCTCTCACATGGAAAAATAAAGAGTTGAATTTTAGTAATCTTTTTAAAAGTGCCTCAGAGATAGGAGGGCAAAAACCTCCAAAAAGAAGTAAATAGCTGAGCAATTACAGATAGACAGGGCCACTGACACTTGCCATAAAACAGATGCTGGATGGTGTAACAGCAACACTTATGCAGCAATGCAGCATGATGCATCAAAACTAACTAGGAGATGTATCTCAGTCACTAGAAGCAGTCAAGGCAAGTGATAATATTACTGAGGATATCTGCCAGCTTCAGTATAGGTTTAATTGTTCCCTACTCTGAAACTAATTTGTTGCTACCTACACATCTGTGTACTGCCAAAATCAACAGCTTCCCCCACCCCGCCAAAAAAAAAATTGATTTTGTTAAGTTAGGAGAGAAACAAAGGTGCTGCAAAGGAAGAAGACTTTACTCTTACAATTACCAGTGCGCCAGATCAATTCAAAGACATTTGTTTTCCATCTTCTCTGTTATATTCTTTAGTTATACTCACCATTACATTTTACAGTTTTGAAGTCTTTAAAAAAAAAAAAAATATCCCAAAACCAAACAAAACCTCACAAATCCACACCCAGAACTCAAGTAGTGACTGGGAATCACCATTTGCAGGCAGGCTAAGCAAATCCAAGGTGAGGGATATCAAAACTGAGGCAAAGGAACAAATTCTACATCTATTCTGTGCAGGAAACCTTTCCAATGCTCTATATGGCCTCCCAAACCCCCAGCACATCTCACAATGAAAATGGATGTCTCAGCATTCAGAAGCTCTGTCAGATCACAAACTTTGAAAACTGTTTAAAAGTATTTAACTGATTTCTTCTAAAACAATAAGAACTACACTGTACCCAACCTGGGGTTGAACAGAGTCCAGAAGCATTTAAACAGCAATGAAGACGGTGTCTGCTTTGAAATCTGCTTCACTCCTTTGCCTCGCTTCTTCTCTTCTTTGTAATGTAAATGTGATTACATTCATTTTGTCAGAAAACAGAGAGAAAGAAGGCGATCTAATTTCATTGGGAAATCTCTGCCTGCTGTGGCAGTGGCTAATGAAGTGTTGATATCAAAGAAACTAAACCTATTCCTTCAGGTGTCCTCCTGTTGGGAAGTGCAAGACTTCTGGAAGACCTTCTTGCATTTGTGCATTTCACATGAATGTCACCAGGTATATTACTAATTTTACACTCAATTAGGGATGCAATCAGGAGAATAATTATAGACAGCTGCTAACCCACAATTAATGAGTACTTTTGGAAGTACTTTATGTTCTTATATATGTCAACAATTCAACACACAGTAACCAAAAAAAAAAAATATTACACAAACTGTCTGAGAAGTGCTCTAGTCTCAACAAAGTATTATTGTCTGGAAACATAATCAGTTATTGATCACAGTCTAAGGGATGTAAGATATCTGGCACAGCACTTTCTCTGTTCAGACATGTGCAATACTTTACAGAAACAGAGCCAATGATGTGGCATCTTCCTTCCTGCCCAGCCAGCAGAAGCCTTCCAGTGAAACAGCTGAAGCAGCTGCTCTTGACCAAGTCTGACAGCAAAAGAGATGCCAGATGTATTTAATTTCTGCAAGACTCCTTCACATGACCATCAGTTCTGATGAGAGCTAATGCTTAGTAGGACCTCCAAAGTGAAGAGGGAAAGGCTTCAGTGTGAGGTCAGCATTCACCTGGCCAGGCCATCCCTGCCCTCTATTCCAGCTGATCCTTAGTGGATTTACAGTAGTGAGAGAGATTAGAGAACTGGACTGCATATAGATTGTGAAACAAAAATTACTAATTAGTTGTAATTAGGTTTCTGCCTGTAGAGCAACCCATTTAGGTTGAACTGTAACTGCAAGGCCTCTAAACATAAATGATTACAGTGACCCTAGGAGCACTGCCTAACAGAGCTTCCTCATTAGTGTTTGCTCCATGCTCCAAAAGGAAACACTTGTTCTCTCCCAGGGCTAGCATTTGGTGCTTTGTCTTCTAAAAACCAACTAATTAAATCAACAGAAAATGAATCACTTGGAAGAAACAATTTTAAAAAGTCGTTACTGCTCAGAAAATTCAAACCAAGAAAGGAGTCATGGACAGTCAGAAGAGCTGGAGCTGCAGACCTACTTGCACTTCTCTACAGGACTGACTAGCAGAATGCATAGAATCACTGAATGTCAAGGGGTAGAAGGGACCTCCAAAGCTCATGCAGTTCAACCTCCCTGCCAGAGCAGGACCTCCTATTCAAGATCACACAGGAATGTGCCCAGAAAGGTTTTGAGTATTTCCAGAGAGGGAGACTCCACAACTCCCTTGGGCAGCCTGTGCCAGTGCTCTGTCACCCTCAGAGGGAAAAAAATTCCTCCTCATGTTCACATGAAAATTCCTATGCCTCAGCTTTTACCCGTTGCCCCTTGGCCTGGCATTGGGTATCACCCAGCAGAGCCTGGCTCCAGCCTCTTGGTACTCACCTTTACATATTGTGGCAGGGCACACCCAAGTCCCTGCCCCACCGGGGGTGTGAATGTGGGGCAAAACTGTTTTGCTCTCCCCCACCTCTGGCTCCAGGGGTTTGGAATGTGGAAAGAAGTAGGAGCCAAGTTCCTTACCCCACCCCCGTGGGCTTGAACGGGAAAGAGCAAATCACTCCAGCATAGATATATGGCAACTGGACACAGTGTCTAGGGGGACTTTGGGACTTTGACTCACACCTTGAGCTGGACCTTGAGGGAGACCTTGAGTTGGACATTGAGCGACATCTGAAAGCAGGGTGAGGAGCAAGCTCACAACCTGTGCTTTGTGACTGCTGCATCCTGCCTGCCTGCCTGCTGCAGGGAGCTGCCTCTGCCGCAAACCGCCGCCGTTGGTGGGCACACTGCCAGCAGCCTCGCTTGGCCCTGTGCTGCCCCACGCTCTGTGCCCGCGGCAGCAGTGTCTGCAGTCACTTTGGGCTCTGACAGAATCACTCACATTGGATCCTGTGCTGCGTGGATCCACTGATGGATTACAATTTGCAGTCCCAGACACTGCCGCACAGGAGCCAAGGGACCAGCTCCAAATTCCTACTGCACTGCCGTGAGTAGCACAGACCTGCCCTAGGGCTCCAGGTTGCCTTGATTTGTATGTGAGGCAAAGCTGTTTTGTGGCAAACCTTTTCAAACTTTCTGATTTTCCTGCATTACTAAATTCCCTATAAGCATCCTTGTGAAGATCTTCCCGAATGAATTTGAACCCAATCTAACTAATTTATATAGAGTTGTGGGCGGGGCTCTTGGGAAATAAAATAACTACAGATTTTATAATTGCTGCCTCCTTTATTCCCACAACCAATTCACATATTCATAACCATTGCTGAGGTGAAACAATGAATTGGTATCTGTTTTAAAATGCTGCAGTACAACCATGTTTCATGGGGAGGAAGTAATTTCTAGGGCCAAAAGTGCAGGCTGGGCACAGATGCTGATTTTGCTTTCTCGACAGCCAGTCCTTGAACCCAACAACCCAGCACAATAGGCACTAATGCTGTAATCGTTTCTCCAGAGCAGATCTGTCTGATGTATCAGATCCAAATAATAAACACTATAAGTAAGACTTTTGTAACAAAGACAAGAAACATTTTTAGATGTTTGGGGTTTTTGTTAATGCAGCACACACTCCCATCTCTCACACATGCCTACACATGCATTCCATCCACATACCTCAGGAAAATCAATTAATTAAATGTTATTTCCCAAAACTTTAGATCAGAAGAAACTCCATCTTGAGAGTAGAGCAGAAAACTGCACCTAGTTGCTAGGTTTGTCCCACAGTATCTGACAGCTATGACACGAGGCCATCTGATGTCAGAAGCATAAAGTGTTGTCACTCTTTTGCTGAGCCTCAGCCAGAAAAGCCTTGGGGAACGCCTGCTGAAAGACCTCTGCATCTGACGTCAGCAGCACAAACAGCTTGGTGGGAAGCACTTCATAGCACAGGTTCCCAACTTGGTTTGAGTTACAAGGCACTGCAGTCACAGTTCCATTCATGAGCTGAGAAATGAAAGAGATGAATGTTTCAATTGCCTGCCTTCCGTTTACACACTAGGCAGAGAAAGTACAGCCTAGCAAAGCAAGAGGGTTAGGTCCTGATTACAAGACTGACACCAAAGTTGTAATAAGAAAAATAAACCAATAAAACACAATTCTTGACTGCATTAAAACAATCAATCTCCTTTAACTACTCCAATATATCAGGTAATGTAGGGGACTGAGACAGGTACCTGATAATTTGCTCTATCTCCACCACTATTTGCTTCTCCTTTTCTGTCCCTTCGTGCAAGAATTAATCTTTCTCCTGCCTTTTTTTCCTTTTTATACCACTAAGTAAAATACAAGTTGGGGTGGGGGGCTGGGGCAGAAAGGCTATGAAAACTCAGTTCTTGCTCTTCAGGACTAGGATTCTTCCTGTTTCCTTTTCCTTCAAAATCAAATTCTAAACTGTGAACACGACAGGCTGCAAGGCCAGCTGCTGCTATAATTCTGCCGTCATACCTACAGAAACAGACATACCACAGTTTCAAAGATCTTGTTCCTGAAGTGTCCACACAGTTTCTCTTCATAGTTGTCGTGGTAGGCCTAGGCAAGCCAAATTGGGTTTATACCTTTCCTGGCTTGCCCAGACATATTTTTCTGCTTTCCTCCTGCTGTTTTGGGGGAGAGCAACGGCAGGAAAAGGGACAAAGGGCCTGGCACCACTGAGTCTGGGGTCCCTTGCCTGACCAGACCCTGTGGTAGGCAAGGTGCACACGGCTGCCTTGTGCAGGGCCCGTGTTCTTCCCAGAACAGGGTGGAGTAGGCCTATGGTTTCACCTAATATGGGCAAATCTTGGCTAACTGCCATTTCATTGGCTGTCCTGTGTCCAAAGGCCCATTGGTCTCGGGCTGCATTGGATAAAAGGGAGGTCAGCAGAGAGTACGCTGCCTTTTGCCTTTTGCCCTTTGCCATTACACGGTGTGCCGTGCCTGTGCCTGTGATACCTCGACGCATTTGGCCTGCNTAAAGCCGCTGATGGCTATTGACAGCAACCCCGCCTTGGGTACTGTCAGATAATAATTTTGTGGGTAAATGCCAAAGCCTCTTGTAATTGTTGGTTGCCTTCTGCCCTAAGCAGAAAGTTGCTCCTTTATGTCCTATGCTTACCTAGTGAGCAAGTGGTATACTGACCGCAAAGCCTTCTCTTCCAGTTTATATCGAGTTTAATTAATGTATATATTAATAACTATTTCCAGATTCTGTTATAACCTGTACATAGTTTCCACAACATTGCTAAGAGCCTGTTAATATTATTATTAAATGGTGATTGGGGTGATGCAAGTTCTGAATATTTAATATTAATAAACTGTTAATATTTTTATATATCGTCTTGCATTAATTAATTTACCCCATCCCTTTACAATCGTTCACACATGACACCAATTAGTCACTAAATACATTTTGCTCAAGTCTTGCCTTGCTCTTTGTTCATCACACACACTGCACACTTGCCACTCTGTACTGCACAATTAGTCAGCACAGAATTGAAGTTGTATGCTGCTGAAAGACTTTCCCACTTCTATCACCACAGTCCTCTGGACAGCAGCACCACACGTGCTGGGTTCTTCTCACAGTTCTGGTGCTTTTGTTACCCACACCAGATGTCAAACCACCAGTTTGGCTTCCGCTGCTGACTAAACCAGTGACAAAACGAATCTGAGAAAGCATCTATGAGTACGTGCCAGTGGTGACAAAAAAGAGAGAACTTTTTATCAAAAGCCAAGTCAAGTTGTAGGAAAGTCCATAACTGATTTTCCTGTCACTGTCACTTCACAAGAAGCACAGTCAAAAGCTGACATTCCAATGACAGCATTTAAACACACTGCCCACACAACAGAGACCTGTGATACTGTAACCATAAACTGGCCAAGGGGTGGAGTGTCAGAAACAGGTGAAAGTCAGTAAAGTGCAGCTGAAGTCTGTACTCCAGGGACTAGCAATACAAGCTTTCACTCAGCCCACATTCAAAGAGTCTCTATTTTAGATGGTCAAGATCATATGCACTGCTCAATTCTAATTCAAGAACAAACACAGGGCACTGATGCAGTCATAATGTTTGCACAAAGCAGAAAAAAAGCTATTTTTAAAAAATTATTAACAGGGAAGTTTTATGATGTTGAATGTGGCACAGGATTAGATGTCTCTTGGAATACCACAGAAGAAAAACTTCATGTTCTGAAGCTGAACTAAATAGCTTGTATTTTACAAGCTGATTGGAAAAAGTTTTATAGGACAATTAGGTGAACTCTATAGCAGTCCTGAAGAAAGTTGAATTCCACATAAATGTAACAAATGCAGGAAAGATGCTTTAGGATAGCATGAGAAGACACAGCCTCAAGTTGTGCCAGACAAGGTTTAGACTGGACATAAGCATAAATTTCTTCACTGAAAGTGTTGTCAAGCACTGGAAGAGGCTGTCTAGGGTAGTAGTAGAGTTGTCATTCCTGGAAGTATTTAAAAGTCAGTGCTCAGGGACATGGTTTACTTGTGAACTTGGCAATGTTAGGTTAAGAGTTGTATTTTGTCTTAAAGGTCTTTTCCAACCTAAATGATTCTATGAATTGATGGTTCTATGAAGGAAGAAATTAACATTCAGGCAGGCTAGAAAAAGAAAACCCTATTTAATTTACCAGAATGATGGTTCATGGCAAATGTTATTGCTCTTTAAAATTCTTGAGAGACAGGACTGGTTTATGTTACAGGGCAAAGCTGGACTGTAACAAATGAGGTGGACATAAGTGTAGGTCAGAAATTAAAAGACTGTTCTTTACTACTACAAGATGATTTGGGGAGGAGAAGAAGTGAAGTAACAGTAACACAGAGCTTGGATTAGGCTTATGAAAGGATTACATAGTGCCCTCTTGCTAGCAGGAGGCAGCTTGGGAAGAATTACCCTTGCTCATTAGCTCAAATGTAAATGCAGCCAATTCCCTCCTATTTCTTCCTTCTAAAGTACATCAACACAAAGCATGGGAGAAGTCCTGTCCATTACAGCACTTAAGCTAGCACAGAAGACCAAAAAGGCTTTTTGCCTGTGGCCTTAGAATTTAAACCACAGAGTCATGAACCGTATACTATGAGGCAAATGGTGACATCAACTTCTCACAACACCATCACCTGTCTCAAATAATCGAGAAGCCTTCTGATGATCACTGAGCTTAGAAGGCAAACCTGCTTGGCAGCAACAGCAGCTGAAGAGATTAATTCAGTGACACAGGACAGAGTAGTTTTCTGAAGAGTTTCATTTTGAAACTCTGCCATCCTGGCACCAGCAGAAACACGCAAACCGAGCCACTGTACCCCCAGTACCTGTCTGACCCACACAGCACACTTAGTGCAAACCCAAACTCTGGATACATTGGTACTGACCACATTCTAGGTGCTGGCAGAATGCAGCAGGCAGCAAATAATTTTTGTGCACTTAGGCAACAATCTCACTTCATGTTAATATAATATCCGCACACAGACGCGGCAAACAAAGGCATTACTTGGATGGCAACTCTCACTAAGAGATATTTCTGGCTGTTATACTCTGGGGTAAGGCATCCCAGAGTACATTATACACAGGGCAGCCTCCCCTATCCCCACGGCCAGAGTGCAGAATCCTTCCTTGGATTTTCACAGTTTTCACCGCCTTTTGAAATACCACAGTACTTTAAAATCATTCATCCTCATTAATGCATCATAAAATATTCAGCCATTACTGATTGTTTTAGTGGGAAGAAGTTAAATAAAATGAAATCAAATTACATGAAATAGACTAAGAATGTATTTTTGTAAACCAAAACAGCAATGCCAAGATCAATTTGTTCTCTGGCTAGCAAGACAAAAAA
>VWYK01105459.1:41632-57977 GCA_013399775.1 Semnornis frantzii | reverse complement strand
TTCCATAATGTTAAGGCTTCTGGGATATTTGCTCTGCAGGCAGTATGTATTGGTCAGTCTACAGCATGAACCTGTTCTGAGGCACTACTGCATGAACCTGTGAAATTCTGTATGTAGATGAAACATGAATAAATTTGAAATACCTACCCACGTTGAACAATTTATCTGGCTCAGTTATCAAGGTGCTCACTTCTGAAGTGGAATGCAGACCTTAATTCATTTATTTGTAGTTAGACCAGTCTGGTTTGTACTATTTCCCACTCTCTTTTGCAAAAAGAAATAAGGTACTTATCCTGCAACAGCGATAGTTACCTCTTGCTCTTGGGTTTGCCTTAGGCGTTATCTCTCATGGAGTCCTTTGCACTGAAGAGAACAGGGAATTGTCAGCATTACTGTTCCTGTGAGGCTCTGGCCATTGAGCCCATGAAAAGGGTGCAAGCTTTTATCTGCCAGCATTTGTGCTGGTGTTTAGGAGGAGGAGCCTCATGCTTATGTGGGGCTTTGCACTCAGCCTCCTGTGAGCATTTTAATGGTCACTAATGAGCAAATGCTACAGACTTGTTGAAACTACATGTAGCTACAAACCAGAAAGAGAACAATAGTGTGAAGTGAAGCCAATGTATTCAAAGCTGGCACTGTCAAGCAGAGAATTTCATATGTGTGGCCTCCTCTCTCTGCTTATTCTCTCCTCACCACCCTTGTTCTGTGTTCTTGGCCAGGCTTCAGCCACTAGGTAATAAATCTTGTGTAGGAGTTGCTTGTTGAAAACAGCTTCTGGAAGAAACGGTTTTGGTATTAGGGAATCAGATGTGCTTTTAAAGAATCTGCAGTACAGTGTCCTGATTGATCTGTTAGAGGCAAGTGTCTAATTCTTTGATTTAGACAGAAGGCATAAAAAGAATAATCAGTGGTGTGTGAGATACTCCCTTTTCCAGAAGGGAAAATCTGAATTTTGTTTGTGGGCAAAACTTTGTCAGTTTGATGGAACAGTTGACATGTCAGTGCTGTGCAAGGAAACTTGATTTCCAACAAACTGTGTAACAACAATCTAAAAGATATTTTGCTCAATTCTTTATTCTGAACCTTCAAATTTGGTTTATCCATTCTGTTTGGCATGTAGGCAAACAAGTCTCTGTAAACTCTTCTAGTTGTGTTCTTCCTCTGTCTCCAAACTCCACTTTGTTTTCTTGTGGTGTTCAGTTGAACTGGCATGTTCAAACCTGATAATGAAAACAAGAAAAGAGGTTTTGGAGCATTTGAAAATAACTAGAAGATTAACTGCTGGGGAACTGGGTATCTGTCTCCCAACATGAGAAGGGGCTAAGACGACCATCAGTATCTCTTCTAAACATTGAAAGTTGCCTAGAATAAAGGGGATATTTGTAAGACAGTGTCTGGGTGACATGCCACTAAATAAAAAAATCTCTTGTTTGCAAGCTACCTTTGTCATTCTCCAAACTTTGAGGATGGCCAAAAGTCATAGAATCACAGAATGGTTTGACTGGAAAGGGACCTTTAAAGATCATCTATTGTTGTTAATAATGGCTGCTGTTTGCCAGGTGCCACCCACTGAAGCTGTTCCTCAGGTGAAGAAGGAGAAGCACAGTACACAGGCCAAGAACAGAGCAAAGAGGAAACCTCCTAAAGGAATGTTCCTTTCCCAAGAAGATGTGGAGGCTGTTTCTGCCAATGCGACAGCTGCTACCACTGTACTCAGACAACTGGACATGGAATTAGTTTCAATCAAACGCCAGGTACTGATGTGACAGATCAAGAATAACTGCAGTTGTTGGCAGTAGCGCCAGTTGCAGTCTGCAAACATTGCAGGAATTTGTAGCATGACAGTGATGATGTGCATCATTATGTGGCTTAATTGACAAGCTGTAGCCTTGTGCAATAAACTAGTGCAGCCCTGTGGTTTACATCTCTTATGTTTTAGGTCTACGGGTGAGCATATTTTATACTTAAATGTAAGCAGGAAAAACCCATACCACTCACTGACTTGAAGGAACATTTGTCAGTGCTTAGTGTTTCTTGCATTTCAGAGATCCTTTTGTTTTAACTGTGAACTTCCCTCAGATAACATATTTTTTTGCCAAGTGTAATTTCCTTTGCCTTTTCCTACAGTACTTTTGGACCAAGCAGATGTGTTTGGTTTGTTCTTCGACATCCGACAAACCTTCCTATATACCTTTTGCATCTCTGAAGGGTATACGTTTCAAACAAATGTTTTTCAAATATTTGTGGGTAAAGACAGGTTTACTACATGAGTTAGTTTGCTAGACGTGAACATTTTCAGTTTTTTTTAAAGCAGAGATCTGGCTCAAGCTCTTTATTAAACTTAATAGAATTGGTATTTTGGCCTAAAGCCTTTTTCTTGCACTCTGGGAGAAGAAAAGCTCTCTAGCAGTCTTTGATTCATTACTTGCTGTGGACAGGGCCTCTTTTTCTTATGTCAGGCTTTACATGGCCCTGGGTGTTGGGGCAGTTCTTGCTCCAGATAACTTCCACATGTATATACACAGACACATATGTAGGATAAAATACATTAAATGGGTTCTCCTAATGTGCTAGCTGTCCTTGCATTCCTTTATTCCAATTTTCTTTTTCCCAAAAAAAAAAAAAAAAGAAATATTATGGGGAAAACTGGACTGCTGAGTTGTGGGGTTCCTGCCAGGACTGCTTGAAGATTTGTCCCAAATTTTTTTTAATCCTTGTTAAAGGGATGAAACTTTGTTTTCAGATTCAGAATATCAAACAGACGAACAGTGCACTCAAAGAAAAACTTGAAGGTGGTATAGAACAATACAGACTTCCAGAGGTAGGATCATTTTCTAACCTTTGTTTATTGTGGACCTAAATGCTAATCTGTGTTTATACAACAGGGCTATTCCTCTTGCCAGTAAACAGGGACTAATGTCATGTTAGTTGTCAGTGTGCATTGAGATAGTTACTATGTTCAGTGTTTTTGTGTAATGGAAACCAAAGATGAGGAATAAGACGAAACAGCAGTGTTTAACATATGGAAGTGGCTTCTAACAGAAGTACAGGATATTCCAGGGACACTGTTTTGTCAGTACCCTTGTGAGAGGGATAGTTGTTTTGCTCCAAACAGTGAGAAATGGAAGAGATGTTAATGGCCTGTCCTTCTCTTGACACTTGGTGCTTTTGCTGTTTTCCTTCCAACTCTGACATGTGATTGAAGTAATTTGATCAAGGTTACTTAAGGTGTCTGTGATAAAAACAAGTAGGTGCTTTGGAAGAGTGTGGCTCTTGGTTATCTGCCCAGACCACTCCCTATCCCCTTTGTATTGTCATGGCTTACGGGCACAGTGTATGTCACAGTTAAGGAAATGGATGCTGTGTGCCATGTTGAAAACATTGTTGCTACTAAAAGGAATGATGCAGTTTGGGTAGTAGTTAATTCCTGGTGTTTTTGTAAGGTTTTTATGAGCTCAGGTACAAGTGAAAAAAGTTGTTGCTTCTGTTAATGAAGTTACCTAATTTTTTTTGTCTAGGTTGTTCAAAAATTTAATGCACGCTGGACCACAGATGAGCAGCTTCTTGCCGTGCAAGGTATGGTACTATAAGTCTCTTCTTCAGATGGCGATAGACAAAACTCTGCTGCATTTCAGAACAGTGTTTCCCTTCAGTGGCTAATGAGAATGATGTCACTGCTGTGTATTAAAGGACATAAAACTAATTTGAACAAGGAGGCAATATCCCCCTTCTCCCTGGGCAGTATAATCTGTAGCATACAAACATTTCCAAAGAATGTGTGCTTGTCTGAGCTCTCAGGCAGTGAAACTCTAGGCTGGACTCACAGCTATGTGCTTTTCCTGCACATCATCACAAGTAATACACCCAGTTTTACCTGGGTCTTTTAGATATGGCTGTGCCCATCCCTACTACACTTTCCTATTTTCTTTCTCTCTAAGGCTAAACTGTCTCTTGCCATTTTAGACTTTTTTCTTCTTCCCCCTTGATGAATCTGTCAAGGTTTCAAGCTTTTCTCAGTTCAGCTTCAGATCCTCATGCTCTAAGTTGAGCCTGATTTGTGGTCTTTGTGGAAATAACGTACTGCTTTTGTTTTTGTTGCTTTTAGCAATCAGAAAATATGGCCGAGACTTTCAGGCAATCTCTGATGTGATTGGAAACAAATCTGTGGTGCAAGTGAAAAACTTTTTTGTAAATTATCGACGTCGTTTCAACATAGATGAAGTTCTACAGGAGTGGGAGGCAGAGCACGGCAAAGAGGAGACAAATGGAACCAATAGCCAGAAGCCCATAAAATCCCCTGACAATTCCACTAAAATGTCTGAAGAGGAAGATGAGGTAAATCCAGTTTAAAAGCGGCATAAAATTCCCCATCTGAGCTCAACTCAGATAGATGTGTGTGTATATGTATATGCACACTCTTTACAAAAGCCATTTTTTGACAATCTTCAGTTGGAGCATATTTCACTTCCTCTGGATACACAGATTCCAGTAGTTATTTTGGGAACTGCGAATTCCAGGCACATGTGAAAGTGGAAAGCGAACAGTTAACTTGCAGCCCTCTGACAGTATCTGTATCTCATCAGCACATGGACGCTCTAATGCCACTTGCTGCCGAAACCCTGTGTATCATTATCTCACTTGGATGTTTTCTCTGCACTCAGTTCTCCAAGCTGTTCTAGGTTTGGCTTTGTGGGACCATGCAGTCTTCTGAGGCAAAGCTCACTCTTATTTTTGATGGAATTGTTTCACTTGAGGGAAAGGAAGAAAACTATAAACAAGGCGAGCATGTGAAACTGTTCCCTCTGGATTTACCTAGAGACAAAGTTTCGCTGATTTTACTGCAGTTTCTGTGATGACAGAAATTCTGGAAACAGCTTCTCCTTGATGGAGCCTCACAGAGATAATACTTCTCCAAAGACGATACGTGATTAAAATTAACTAAGACTGTAGAGCATTTAAATATGAAAGTTAGTTACAAAAGAGTAATATTAACACAATCTTGCAACAGAAAACCACACTAGAGGTTTGCATGTTAAAAATGACTGATCTAGGGCTCCCTTTGTCCTAATTTTATAAGACAGCTTGGCACAAAAGCCCTACCTTTTAGATGTAAGCACAGTCAACAGCATAAGGCAAATTTTGGTCTTGCATGGACTAAAGACTTCTCAGTGTACTGTATATTTTCGTTGTCCTGATTATGGTTGGCTCACTTATGCTGCCATTCAGGCATTGGGAGAGCAGAACTTCATTGCTTCACAAATCCTAATAATGGGTTAATAAAAAAATGCTTATACTGGAAGTAAATCCAAAGGTATGACGGATGAACAAAACCTAACTCAAAAAACTCTTCTTCTCAGAAGAGTGTGAGCAAAGATGTCCCATTCTTCCAGAACTGAGTAGACCAAGGAAGCAATGGCGCTAATATGTAGCTGCCACTTTGAAAGACATGACTTGTGTCATTGCTTTTCCCTGTGACCAGTAGAGTTGTATGTGTTAGCAATGAAGAGCTTTTCTTCTCCGAGCCCTCTGAGATTCTTCCTGCCTTTAAGTGCACCCTTGCTGCTTGATCTTACTTGAGATAGAAAATGGGTTAGGTTGCAGCAGGAATGGGAGCACGCTGATGTGATCAAGTGTGTGGCTATTGGAGCAATAAGGATCCCAGAGCAAGCAGAGGAGGAGGAGGGAGAATTGGA
The DNA here is from genome assembly GCA_013399775.1 of Semnornis frantzii. Classification (NCBI taxonomy): domain Eukaryota; kingdom Metazoa; phylum Chordata; class Aves; order Piciformes; family Ramphastidae; genus Semnornis; species Semnornis frantzii. The sequence goes on along the minus strand of VWYK01105459.1, from coordinate 52,284 downwards.
GGCATGACAGCAAAGTCTGGTGAAATGGCTGGTGGAGCAGCAGTTGTGATCCCCACACTAGTGATGAAAAGTGCCTAGGCTGAAGCTGAGAAAGTGCTGAGTGGTGGGGTGGAGACCAGAACAGGCTGGTGAGAACAGTTGCATGTGTAGAGAAAAAGCAGCTGTTATGGGAGTCAGGCAGTTCTAAGTGCCCTGCAGTACAGTAAGGGTGAGGGCAAAGCCTGCCTGTACCAGGCTGACTCGGGCAGGAGCCGGGCACTGTGGCAGTGATGCCAGCTATGACATACCACATACGCCTTACACTAACACCATGTAGTTTGGGGTTCTTGATTAAGCCTGTTCTGGACAGTAGGAACTGATGTGTCACAACTGGGAGGAGGAAGGTGCTGGCAGCATGGAGGAGATTTTAACTAGCAAGATTGCATCCTTTTATAAAAACATCCAAGGAAGGGGCACAGGAATGTTGTACAGTAGCCATCTAATGGCTGCCATACTCTCTGAGCACACCAAGCTCTGCTTCTCAGGCTGGGTGTAAATGTGCTCCTGCCTTCAAAGGTAACACAGTCCTGACTGGGTGCCTGTCTGAGCAGTTCTGGGAGTGGTGTGAAATTGAGATCATCACATAGGCAATACATTTTAGCTAGAAGGAGTGGGTGTTCCTGGTTCCTCCTGACCTGTGCAGTATCACGAAGTTGATACCTGCTCTTGAGAGCACTTGACGGGTGGCTGGTCAAGTCAGGTGGACTCAGGACTAGCCAGGAAGAGACCGCTGACTCAGCATTGGGTGCTCTCTCCTCTGGCATGCCTTGGCTACTTGGCTGCCAGCCTAGTAAAAGCTTTATCAGCCCTCAGACTCCTCTGGGCTTTCCCCTTCAGTGTGTTTTCATAGCAAATGGCTGCAGTTCCGTTTTGGTTTGGGTTTTTTTTCTTTTTTTTCTGTATTTTTTTAAGGGGGGAAGGTTAGACTGCTGATAACAAAGTAACCTCAACTCCAGTCTTAATTCTTCTGTGTTTGCATTCCTGATAAATCCTGATGCAGATCAGAATAGGGGAAACTGCTGCTATTCCTCCCATGCGCCAGGGTTATCTGTCATGTTGCTTCCACTACCATGGATCTGGGGTGAAGTTTGGAGATACAAGAAAGCCTGTGTATATTCATTTTAAAACTAAACATGTCCTTTTTCTCCCTCCTCCCCCTTCCCTCCAGGCTACTTCTGTTCTTGATGTCAGATATGCATCTGCTTCGTGAGAAGGTGCTGTAGCCTAGAACAATTTGTGTTGACTACTGTGTTATCCAGGATATCAAGTATTAGCAAACCTCAGACAGCCATCTGCATCATATCTGTGGACAAGCAGCTATTACCAAAAAAAGGCAAACGCTTCCAGTCCTGTGCTACATCTGCCTTAATATCCCCTCATTCCTCCATATTGCCTCCACTTCCTTTCAAAGCACCCAAGTAGTTCAGCTTTCCATTTCATCAATGTCCTGCTTAAGCATTGGGATTTCTCGAACCAGTAACACCTGTCTGTAAATTTTGACCAACCTGGAAAACAAGGAGCTCCTTAGCAGCCCCACGATAAATACACATTAGGAATTCTTGCAGTACTCAGTCCATAGGGTGTATGTGCGTATTGCTGCATGGCCTCGTGGTCTCTGCTTCCTGTGTTATTCTTACAGTGACACTATTGTTAGTGAGCTTTCTATAAAGGAGTGGTGTGTGCACATGCCAGTGGTGTCAGGTTTATTCTGAAATGCCAGGATATGATGACAAGCAGTCCTGAATAATGCAAAGTGACAGAAAATTTTATCTCTAAGGTTCGGTCAGCCCAAGGCTGTGGATGTAACTTACTACGCTTCTGGTTTGTGCAGTTCTTTCCACTGTATCTGTACGTTCTTGCTTCATAGAAAGCTCCCTAATTTGAGCATTTTAGTCCTGTATGTTTTAATGGCTTTTATTTAGTGCAAAAGGGAATATGTAACTGTTCGATACGCTTTTAACCCTGGCATTCAGCATTTGCATTGTAACTTGTTAAACGAGTGCTACACAACTTTCTTTTTCCTGATCCTCTGCGGGATTAAGTCAAAACAACTTTCTCTGGTGCCTCTCCTTTTGGAATATGTGCCTTTTTACATTCGGCTACCATAGATCACTTTCTGTCCCAGTGTCTCATTCCTCTTCAGAGCGCTGTTTGCCAAAGACATCAAACTACTTCTGCTGGAAGTCTGGATGAGGGTTGGAGCATAAAATTCAACCTTCCAGGAGTTTTTGGTCTCTCAAAAGTTTACTGGAGAAGAACCGGATTAATTTCATTGGCCATTTTAACCCTTCTGAAGCACACATTGCTTTCATGTTCTGAACCAAAATATGCAATTTAAAATCTAAGAGGTGCTTTTCCAAATACTTGGTGCATGCAGCTTTCAAATCCCCAGCCCTCTGCTCAGACAACCCGTGCTGTCACCTGTCTAGCTGGCAAGAACTGGATCTGTTCTTGAATGTCCCGTGTGGGGACTTCGCACTTTGAACGAGGCAGTTGCTGACTGCCAAGCAGTGTTCAGAGAAGCTAGAAGCAGCAGTATTACTTCTTGTGCAGTGAAAAGCTGCAAAATAACACTAGTCTCAAAGCATTTTAAAATGGTTAATGATGTCGGAAGAAACCATCAGGTGACCTTCTTTGCTTCTCTTCCTCTACAGAGCTTTCAGGTCAAGCTGGCACACAGCAATGTATTGCAGCAGCATTGTAACTCAGAAATGACCTAGTTTGTGTCCTGGCCTGCAGCTGAGGTGCTGCAGCTCAAAATCTAGCCCTGAAATTAGTGCTGATGTTTGCGCTGCTGAGGTGTGCCATGTTGTGTGCTGTGTGGGCTCTGTTCTCTGAACCTATGTGAGGTAGGATAATTCCAGCCAGGTGACAGAGTCAATGCTGACTGCATGTAGGAAGAAAGGCAGAAGAGGTAGCCTCATGTACCACTGAGGTCCTCCTTGGGCCTTGTGTGAAGGAAGCAATTAGACATCAGAAATGGAGCAACAACATACAGGCAAAAGATCAGATAGGCATTACTTAGGGCAAGCTAGAGTGTGAAGCCTAAAAAGGACATTTCAGCCACTTTGTAGCTGTTTCTGAGCAATTTCATTCTGTAGCTCCACAGACATCCTTTGAGGTCATGGTAGGATGGAAGAGAACTTTTCCCTATCCTCTGTATTGGCAACTTGTAATCTCAAATTTGTGGCAGCGTCTCTACAGCTGTTGATGCGAACTGGCAGCTCTGATGGTGGTCCTGCAGATGTTCCCGCAGTCCTGCGCCAGGTGGAGTTGGCAATCTGTTGTGGGAAAAGACACTAGCTGTTAGCCAGCATGAGTTAGGATTAAAGACCGGGCAAATAGCACTGTGAATTCAGCTGTTAGTTTGGGTGCAAGGCAATTCTGCTCATTAGAAATACTCCAGTGTTAAACCTCCTGCTGGTATCAATGCATGGAGACAGGTCCTCGCCAGTGCAAGAGGGTTGTGTGAGCTTGCATCCCAGCTTGTGAAACTCGCTCATCAGGAGAGGATTCTGCTGGCGAATCGTTACTTGTGAGGACTTCTCATCGGTTTTTGCCCTCAAATCTGTCCATCTTATGATCAGAAAAGTTGTGTTTTGGCTTCATCCCCAAGGGGTAGGGGGAAATATGTATAATTTGTGATATTAGGAAGAAAAAAGTTGTTAAATTACTTTTCAGTTGACTGCTATCTTATTGTAATTGATACATACAATATAATAGCACTGTACTTTAAACATCTAGGTTTTTTTACATTCTCTTTATGTTTGTAAACGCAATAAAATAATTTTGGCCTTTGAAAGTTTAAATGGTTTGGTCTTGTTTAAGTGACGATCCTCTCTTTCTCTTTTTAAATGGGTCAAACATTAGATACATCAACTGGTTGCATTCTGATTAGAAGGGTCCACAAAGATAACTGCATAAGATAAAATATTCTCACTTAAATTTCGTTTCTTAAACTATCAATGTGAATGTCATAATTATATATATTTTGTGGAAAATGGGAAACTATTTCTCCTAAGTATAAGTTATTGTGCAAAATATGGTATCGTTAAAGAAAATGATAGCTTAAGTTTTAGTTTTAGAAATCTTAAAGGTATAAAAGTGTATTGCATATACATAAATTTCATTTGTTCTATTTAATTTTATGTAGGTGTGTAAAGTGCTAAGTAACTATTTTTTTTTTTTTTTTTGCTTATCCATTAAAACAACCCTGCTACTTGAATATTCATGTTAACTGGTTGGAAATGGTGATCAGTTTTTGTAACATGATCTTATAACCAAGGGGAAAAAATACATGCCTCAGTTGTGCTTAACAGTATAGCAACAATGTACAATCAGATGCTTAAGATCATAGTAGCCATAACTGGTAGTGCAACCACAATGGTTGTCTTGATATATTTAATACCGATGGGGATAATGAGTTCTTAATATATTTTTACAAGTTTGCAACCAGAAAAGACCCCATAAATATTCACTAGAACACTTTTTTGAATAGTTAACGTGAGAGTGAAACTCTTATACTCTGAAAGCAGCGTCCTGACAAACATTTTTCTTTCCTGCACAAATGCATTTGAAACATCATGCATTATAATATGCTCATTGTCACTTTAAATTGCAGTTGTTATTCTCTAGATCGCTAATACCCTGTTGGTATTCTTGCACACCAAATATGAACCAAACAGTGCATTACACTAACTCGATCACTGGATTTGTGAACGTAAATCTCCAAGGCAATGAAGCTCAAAAATACCATTGGAAATTTTACTGATAACGCGTTAGTTTGGTTTTTTCAAATCTGTAATCAAACTACGCACAGCCCGTTCAGAGGTCAGTGGTCTGATATTTAGGCTTTACAACAAAAGAGAGAAACTATTTTTTATTAGCTCCAACTTGTCTTCAGCAAGTCAAAAATCTGTCAATCTTGTGCAATGCCCCTAAAGCAAATACTTTCTGCCACTCCCTGAATTAATGCAGCTTTTCCTGTTGATAGTAAAGCACAATTGCAGTGAAAGTTCCAGTTCAGAAGATGGAAGGTCAGTATAGTCTATGCATGTTGTATAATAATGAGTGTTTACATTCATATTCTCCTAAAATTAAAATTTATACTGGAGTGTATAGTATTCCATTATGTAGATTTTATCAATTTTGTTAACTGCTTATAGATTGCTTAAAAGAAGTTTTTTCAAGATTTTAAAATATGTATAAGGTTAAGTTTGCAAATATAATGGAAATGCTGTATAGCTTTTGAAGTGATAAAATACTCGTTGGGATTTTAAAGAAAGTATGTTGTAATAATGCTGTTGTAAGTAATATTTTAAATGTCTTTTTTGCCTGTTTTCTATTATTCAGCACACTTGTGTGGTGAATGTTCATAGCATTACAAAATTGCTTAGCCACTGAAAAGTAACATTTTGGTTTCGAATTATTTTACTGTGTAAGAAATTATAGTGGGGTAAATCCTTTGTGAAATTCTACATAATTCATTTTTCTATGATTTCCAATGTTTGCTGACATCAAATAAATTTTTTTTTTTCAAGCCATTAATGTAATAAAATACGTAGTAAAATCTTATTCATGTAAACTGTGGTTCTCAAATGTAATTCATCTACTACCTTTCGGATTCTGGTCAGGAGAGCTGACCAAGGTCTGCCTCTTCCTCTTTTGCATAATCCGTGTGCAGGTGTCATTGGAGCACAGTTACCTGCCATGGGGTCAGTGGGCAGAGTCTCTGTTTCTCGGGAATCTGAGCACCCTTCAGTGTGGAGCTACCACCTGGAGCTGCCCGGTGCAATTCATGCCAGTGGCCCTGGAGAGAACAATGCTCCTTTTTTGGTGGTGTGCCATATTCCTGCCTCTGGGCATCCAGCTGCACACTGCAGCCCTACTGGCACGGACACCACCTTCAGCCAGCAGTTATGTTTGGGAAGTAGTGGGACTGGGGCACTGGCTGGTCTTGAGGGGGCAGAACCAGAAACTAGCTTGTAGGGTACAGGTGGAGACTGATGGTATCATCACTATTGTAATGAGGACCTGGAGAATCAACTGCTGCCTACAAGGGGCTAGCACTTGGCTGTAAGGTCGTATTTGTCCTGCAACAGAAGGAAATGCATTTGCAGCGCAATGGCAAGGACAGCTTGTACCCTTGAAGCTTAGATGTTGCTATCACAGACGCTCAAAATAAAGTTTTGCGCTGATGTTGAGCCTTGGGATTCTCAGGAAGGTTTTATTTTCTGTCCTTCCATGCTGGGTGCTACTGAGCACTAAATGCAGAAGCATGGGCAATGTGTTGCAGGAAAACTGTGGGAGAAAGTCCTTTGTCTTATTGTGTTCAGGAGGCAGGCAACCAGCAGTACTTTGTGAGTCTGGGTGTTAGCGCAGGACATGTGACAGCTTTATGTTCTGCTCGCATGTGTTAAAACGTGGAAGAACACAGCAAGATTCTGCAGTGGTTTCCAGTGCTGTAGTGTATGGAGGGCAGGAATTAGTCGCGCCTTTATGTATTGGAAAGGGAGGACAGGGATAGAGAGGCTTCGGACTTTGGAAGCATGTTTGAGTCAAGGGTGCTTTCTTGTTGGAAGGTGTCTTTAATTTTCCTTGTGATGGAGAATATGGTACCGGTAAGACAGTGATCTGCTCTCATAGCTGAGTTGTTTGAGAAACATGTTTCAGGCCTTTAACTTTTGATGCAAGCCAGCTCTTCTTGCCCATGTGCCCCCTAGCAAAAAAAACAAAACAAAAGGAACATCCTGGGAGTCCTGGTGGATAACAAGTTGTCCGGGGGACAGCAGTGTGCCTTTGTGGCCAAGAGGGCCAATGGGTTCCTGGAGTGCATTAAGAAGAGTTTGTCCAGCAGATTGAGGGAGGTTCTCCTCTGCCTCTACTCTGCCCTGGCGAGACCCCATCTTGAGTACTGTGTTCAGTTTTGGGCTCCCCTGTTTAAGAGGGACAGGGATCTGCTCAACAGAGTCCAACAGAGGGCTATGAGGATGATTAGGGGACTGGAGCACATGCTTTTATGAGGTGAGGCTGAGGGACCTGGGGCTTTTTTAGTCTGGATAAGAGAAGACCGAGAGGGGACCTAATAAATGTTTATAACTGTTTGAGGGCTGGGTGTTAGGAGCAGGGGGACAGGCTCTTCTCACTTGCTCCCTATGATAGGTCAAGGAGTACTGGATATAAGCTGCAGTGCAGGAGGTTCTACCTCAACACAAGGGCACCTTTTTTACTGTAAGGATCACAGAGCTCAGGAAAGGGCTCCCTGGGGAGGTTGTGGAGTCTCCTCTGAAGACTTTCAAAACCTATCTGGATGCATTCCTCTGTGACCCTGGTTAGATTATATGGTCCTGCTCTGGCAAGGGGGTTTGGACTCGATCTCTTTGGGTCCCTTTCAGCCCCTAACATCCTGTGATCCTCCCCTTTAAGTCAGGGAGCACAAGCAGGTGACGAAGCTGGAACTTCCTCTGCCCCAGCACACACATCTGAGGAATCTTCTGAGGAGTCCAGAAACAGGTAAAGTGGTGGTAATGCTACTGCTATTGAAAACACCAGTGCTACATTTCTGCCTAGTAATGGCATTTGTAAATGGGAATAAATTGTTGAATTACTTTGGAATGGAGTTTAAATGCTATATTTAGTGTTCCTTATAGCCTGTTTCCCATATTGTGATGGTTTGGGAGTTCCCTGCCCCCTTCTCACTTTGTAAAATCACCCAGACTAGACTCAACCGACTGGAAGTTAATAAAACTATGTTTACAGCTTAGCACAATATACAAGCAGGTATTTACACAACACACATGAATATTTACAGAAATATACAAGTTAAAGGTAATACAGAAACACAACACCCCTCCCAGAAATCTGAGTCCCTAGGAGGGCCTCCCAACCACACTTCCACCTTCTTCCCACCCCTCTACCTTAAACCGAGGTTTTGGCTTATCTGCAAGGTGAGTTTGGAGGATTGGCCAGGGGGGTTAGAAGGAAAGTGGTTAGTGAGGTTATTCAGCAGAGAGTCTCGGGCTCTCTGAGAGAGTGTCTTATCTATGTTTGTGTTCTTATACATCTCAGCATGCCTGTGAGTGAAGTAGACATCACCATTGTTTTCCTTTCACAGCCTATAATATAATTTTCTCCATTAAAACATTCCAATTACCTTCAGACCATCACATATGTAAACAAATTTGATATCTGATAATCCAATAATTTCCAGTCTTGAAATCTTGAGGCTGATCAGCATTCCAGCAACTACTGTGGTTTAGACTTATAAGGTGTGACCTTAATTAATCTTTGGCCCTTAACGAAGAACAGGAATATGTGTACATGGGGAAATCTTTTTTTTTACCCAGAGCACATATATGTGTCTTGGAAGCCTGTCTGCAAGCTGTGGTGTAGGAACAACTCAGCAGCATAGAACACTTCTCCCTTAGGACAGGAGCTGCCTTGCAAGATGTGGTATGAGCTAGAGTTGCAGGCTCAAAGGGAAGGAGAGTTTGTTCTTGGTGCTGTTTGTGGGCCGAGATCTTAGTCTAATTCCCAGGTATCCACTTTATAAAATAATAGTGTAAGTGTGGATTTTACTTCATTAACCAACTTCCAGTCTGAAAGATACAGTGTGATGTTTGAGACCTATTATCTCATTACTCTGAACTGTGCTCTGGCTTACCCACTGAATCAGTCTTTGAACTAATAAGAGGAAATGTAATTTCTGGTCTTGCTTTTAGTAAACAGCAAACAAAATATGCAAATGTGTTTGTAACACCAACAAGCAAGGACCCAGGCAGACAAAAACATACCCCAGATCTCAGCAAAGGCCTTGCTGGCAGTGGTGGAAGAAAGGGTTGGCTTTGCTGCAGAATTGCTGTAAAATATTAAGGGAACCAAGTTCTGAAGTCATCAAGAAGGAGAACCTTGAGGATGGTAGGCTGAACTTTTACCAAAGATGGAAGTTTCCCCTGCTGCAAGGGGAGAAGTTTGCATGACAGTAGACTGCCAGCCCAGCCTAACAAGGGCAGCCAAGGGCAGGGCCTTTAAAGATGGGGGAAAACACTGAACAGCCAAGGAGATTACAATGGAGAGATCAGGAAATGAGAGTAAGAAAGCAGACATGTCGTGTGGAATTCTGTTTGTTCCCAGTCAGATGGTGGTGAGGGAGAAGTTGAGATGTTTATTCTGGTTCTGGACATACAGTTTTCACTAAGGTAATTTGGAACAGGAGAAGGAGTGTGGAGTGATGGGAATAAAATGTGCATGTGTGAGCTGGAATGAACTTTTCCCCATCTGCACACTTTGGGGGAGCAGGTACAATTTTCTGACACCTAGCATATGAAACAGTGCCTTGGCAAGAATTGAATGAGCTTTTAAATGGAAGATGGTATGTGACTGACAAAACTGAACTGATTTCTGGAAGAAAAAGATGAATAGGTGATCTAGGTAGCTGCAGACATCTTGACACTGCTTTTGTGTATTTGCAATTTAGAATAAGTCATGATGGAAAGGAGAATTAGGTGAATTAATAAAATAGAAGAATGAGTGTCATGGGTTCACCAGAGAAAAACTCATGCTTGACTAGTCAGTCACAAGGTAGAGGATTCATCGGTGAATATGGGATATCGTTGTCTGAGCTCCCTGTCCAGAATCTGTTAAGAGGGGGGAAAAAAAGCTTTTCTAGGGTATAATTAATTTAATCCTAAATTAGACCCTAAACTGGTCTAATGTATTACATTCTGGAAGGGCTTATTTCTCTTCTTATTATAGATTATAGGCAGAGCCTGGTGCACTTTCAAATGTGGAACCTGGGCATTAACTATGTTAGTGCCATGGCTGCCTGGGGGTAATCCCAGGAGGAGACAAGGACTTAAACCTCTCACTGTGGCACTGGGCATTGTAATTCCAGCTAGATGAAGAAATGTTGATGCCATCATACCAATGCTTTGAAAAACTCATCCGCAGTATTGTGCACAATCTTGGGATCCCTGTAGCAAAGACTGGCTTGAAGTATTCAATTTATTTTGCTACCAGTAGATACTGGATGTTGACTTTCCTGAACTGCAGCATGGCATGTCCTATAGGCTTGTCTCCATCATTGGTAACTGAATTGCTTGTCCTGCTTTCAGTGGGATTGGGTCTCTTCTGTCCCATGCTCTTTCCTCATGAAGGAGGATTAAATCTGCTTCCTGCCACAAGATATAGCAGGAAAGTTGGAAAATTTAGGAGGACTGTCCTCCCGAGGGTCCCAAATTTTCATTGCTTGTTTAAAACAAATGCCTCTGATAACAGAAGTAGCTCCCCTGTGACTTGGTACTCTAAATACTCTAGAAATGTACCTGTAATGGAGCACCTCACTGAACCTAATATCTGTTGTTTTTGGCCCTGTGTCCCACCTCTCTTGAAAAGGCCATTCAGGTAAGAAGTGTCATCATAATGTTTATATCATCATTATGTTTTTCTTATATATTTTCTATTATTTTTAGCCTTTTCAGTACAACTTTGGGGACAGCTTTTCTTACACCACAAGTAGCCTTACAGTAGCTTTGTCCCTGCTGCCTGCAAGGGTGTTGGACAAGATGACCTTTGAGAGGGTCTCTTCCAACCTGGTGTGATCTGTGAATCTCTGA
>VWYK01105459.1:8659-41603 GCA_013399775.1 Semnornis frantzii | reverse complement strand
GGGGGGGGGAGTGGGGGCAGAGGGCAAGTACTGAGAAAACAAAGCCAAACTCAAAAGCAGTTAATTGGATGTTCTCATTTAAGCTAATTCCCTTTTGCTGCATGGCTGATTCTCTCCTCCTTGCACAGTCTCACCAATACAACTATTCTGAGAAAGTAACTTTTAAGCTTAATAAATACTCTTTTAAAGCATTTGTATAAAGATTCCAGTTTCTGCAGTCAGTCATGGGAAGACCTGGGTTCAGTGCCCTGCCCTGCTCAGGAAGCACACAGTGCCCCATGACAAGCAGCCTCTCGCTTTGACTTTCAGTGTGTGTGTGACCCAGAACCGCAGTGGAATTCAGCAGCAGGAAAATAAGAGAATTCTGCTGTGCCCACAAGGCAGATAAACTAGTTACAAACAATGCCTTTAGCCCATGGCATGGATGGGTAACTTCTCTTCTTCCTGCTTTTGTTTTTGTGCATTGTTAGCAGTGAGTACTGGGACCTGCCTGAGGCTCCAGATTTGTGATTCAGAATCCAGCGTCAAGCAAAAATGTCAGTAATAACTACAAAATGACTTGCATCTTCACTGCCCTGCCCTCCCATGTGTGCTGCCGAGGGTCTCCGCGATGTGGAATACACAAGATCTCCTTCTGCCAGCCTGTCTCTCTAGCTACAGCGGAAATCTCTGATATTGAAAGAAGGCAACTTGATTTTTGTACACACACATACATAAACATTTCTCATGACTTCTACCTTCAGGTTTTCCCAATACATTTTTGTATTAACACTTCAAACTGCAAGTCCCCAACAGGTGGATACTCCCACTATAGGCATTGAAGTTTGATGACTGCACCAAACTGGGAGGCTTGGCTGATACAGTTGAAAGCTGTGTGGATATCCAGCAAGACTTGGACAGATTGGAGAGCTGGGCAAAGAGGAACCAAATGAGGTTCAACAAGGACAAGTGCGGACAAGTGCAGAGTCCTCCACCTGGGGAGGAATATTAAACTGCACCAGTACAGGTGATTTGCTGGAGAGCAACCCCATGGAGAGGGACCTGGGAGTCCTGGTGGATAACAAGTTGTCCAGGGGACAACAATGTGCCCTTTTGACTAAGAAGGCCAATGGGATGCTGGGGTGTATTAAGAAGAGTGTATCCAGCAGATGGAGGGAGGTTCTCCTACTCCTCTAATCTGATGAGACCTCATCTTGAGTATTGCGTTCGGTTTTGGGCTCCCCCATTTAAGAGGGACAAGGATCTGCTCAACAGAGTCCAGCAGAGGGCTATGAGGATGATTAGGGGACTGGAGCACATGCTTTATGAGGAGAGGCTGAAGGACCTGGGGCTTTTTTAGTCTGGATAAGAGAAGACCGAGAGGGGATCTAATAAATGTTTATAAATATTTGAGGGCTGGGTGTTAGGAGCAGGGGGACAGGCTCTTCTCACTTGCTCCCTATGATAGGTCAAGGAGTACTGGATATAAGCTGCAGTGCAGGAGGTTCTACCTCAACACAAGGGCACCTTTTTTACTGTAAGGATCACAGAGCACTAGAACAGGTTCCCCAGAGGGTTTATGTAGTTTCTTTCTCTGGAGACTTTCGAAACCTATCTGGATGTGTTACTCTGTGACCATGGAATGATTGTATGGTCCTGCTGTAACAAGGTGGTTGGGCTCAATGATCTCTTTGCTAGGGGTTGAAAGGGACCCATCCTGTGATCCAAGCCTTATTAGGGGCATATATGTTTGTTGTAAGAGTTGGAGCAGGTGTATAGTAAATAATCTTATTAGAGGTTAGAGCAAATGCAGTTTTAAATGATTAGCCGTCAGTCTCACATTAGTGTCTGGAGCCAAGCAGAAATCTGACAAGAAAAGATGTGCCTTGCTAATGACAGAACCCATCAGCACGCTGTGAGAAGCAGCAAGATTTCAGCAATGCTGTATTGACTTGAGAGAGCATCCAGCACCTCTGAATTGCTTCCTTGCTGATGGGTAAACCTATTTTGAGGACTTGGAGGAGGGAATTATTATACTTGGTAAACTCTTTGCTTTTTATTTTGCCTACTGGAGATGGTAATTTCACAGCTCATACTGGCTGATTTCAAGGATTTCATCCACAATACATGTTAACAACAGGGCAGTGCCTTCAAACCTGGGTGTGGTCTTTTCTGTTGTACAATGTTTTCCTTTTAACTGGTATGAAAAGACAAAGTAACCTGTAAAGTGAAGCAAAGAGGATCTATATATAGTTTTTGTTGCTGTTCTTGCATTTGAAGGTTGCCAAAAGTAATCTCTTGAAAGGGAATTTTTTTCCCCAGTTAGTAACTCAGTCTTGTTCCTATAGCCTTGTGGGACAGAGATGTCACAGAGTGGATAACAGAAAGCTGAGTAATTTAGATGGTTTTCAATGTTTTTACATTTTATTGAAGTGTTTAATGTTTACTTAATCCCCTGTAAACACTTAGGAGAGTACATCTTTGTTTAAAAATTCAGAGCCTACTACATGCTTCAAACTGCTGGGCACAGCACTACTGAGAGTTGTTGCTGTGCCCACGGGGAAGGAGCACTATTATCATTTCTGCCAAAACTAAGTTAATGTTATCTGACCTGTGAGCTCAAGGTAGAGAGTAGTAACATCAGTGTGAAAGCACTGATGTCTGCAGATGGGAAGCTTTAGGATGTGTCTTAGAATAATGTTCAGTTAGGGCTTGCATTGCCAGCCTGTGGGTGTCTGGGGGTTAAAGCCCTTAGTTCACGTTGCACAATTGTGGAGAAGAAATTACATACCCAAGGAAGAAGGCTTGTGATACATGGCTACCAAAGGCTCCAGGATGCAGTTTTGGGCAGAGCAAGGTGTTGTGCAAGAAGTTCGTGGTAGATGTTGTCTGGTAGCAAAGGGTTGCTTTTGACTTAGGTGAAACAGTCCCTGTGAAAAGTCAATGCTGATGGGAGGGGGGCTGACTTGAGCAGCTGTATGTGGTTTTAAGTGTGGCCCTATTGGAGGAGCATTGCAGAAGCTGGTGTCATGTGATTGAGTAGCAGACTGGAGAGATTGTCCCTCGGTTGATTGCAAGAAACTTCTGGACAGAGATCTCAATGTGGGGTTGCTTTCTGATGTTCTCTGACAGAAGAGAGATCTTGCTGGAAAGAATCCATCAGAGAGCCTCAAGGATGACTGGGGGAATTGAGTGTTTCTCCTGTGAAGAGAGACTGAGAAACCTGGGGCCGTTTAGTTTGGAGAAGAGAAGATTGAGAGGAGATCTGATCAATGTATACAAGTATCTGAGGGGTGGGTGTCAAGTGGATGGGGCCAATATCTTTGCTGGTTTGCAGCGATAATAAGCAACAGCTACAAATTGGAACATAGAAGGTTTCACCTCAACATGAGGGGAAACTTCCAACCTCTAAAGTTCTGTGATTCTGTGAAGAGTATTGCCTTTGATGTTGGCTTGCTCCTTGGCAATGATGGTATTTATAGCATGCTTTCCTGGAAGCTCCTAACCAGGGATAATCAAAGCACAGAGGCAGATTGGAGGGCACAAGAAGAACATCTCTATGTGGCACGTATGAACAAGGTCGCTGGACTGTGCTCCAGCTCTAGACTGTTGTGGACATCTACAGGTGAACAAAAGGTGCCTCAAACCTATGCTGGGAATAGTAGAAGCTCCATAGGAGCCTGTAGGGAAGCTGGGGCTTGGAACTGCTGCTTATGTTGTTCTTGAGTAATGGATGAACACTTTGGTCTGTTTTCCATGCAGGGTCTGGCTGCACATCACAAGATATATTTTTCATGACAACCCTCTATAGCAGGTTGTTTTCCTGGAGTAGCTGGAGCTTTGGAGGGCACTGTCCAAATTTCTTCAGCACATGCTATTTTGGTTGTAAATGAGTTGTTTTGTAAGCAGACCCCAAGGGCCACTTGCCTGGGTGGCTCTAGCTCAGCTTGGTTTGTTTTTTGCATGCTAATTATTCCTCTGAGAGTCTGTCTGTGATTTCTGTTCAGCTGTTGAGGTATCTCAGTTGTGAAGACAAAGTAACATGTCACTTAAGTAAATTAATAAGTGAAAACTGTGTGTGTCCTGAAGTGTTTGATTAATGCTTGCAGAAGCCTCTGGAAACCATGTGTTCATGGCTGGAAGCTGGGCAGAGCATGTGTGCTACTGTCTTAAATATTGCCTACAGAAGAAGCTGCAAACCCTAGAAGAGGAAGGGGCATGGATGCGTCCTCTCAGTTCCTCTTCATCCCTTCCTAACATCCTTATAAGAAGATCTTTTGTGTGGGAAGCTTGGTGTAAATCTGGATTACAATGACTATTCAAAAATAGTGAAGTCTACTGCTAAAAAAATCCACCCTTTATCCAGTGGTGAAGCCAATAGCAGGAATGGTGAAGGGCTGGTGGGAAGTGGTGCAAGTGCTTGAGGGATGGAAAGAGAGCATGAAGTGTAGGCCATGTCATACATTCAGGGAGCAGCCCAGAGCCTTGAGCTAACAGGATTTATTTCTGCAGGAAATGGTTTCTGGGCAGGGAGGGTAGACAGGTGGGTGCTTCAGTTCCAAGGTGTGTGGTAGGGCTAGAAATTTTATCTTGACAAAGTCCTGTTAATGAGGCAGCAAAGGGAATTAATCATTAGCAGAGCTTAGTGACAGATGTGCTGCATTCTTTATTGCTGTGAAACTTTTGAGTTTGGTTGTCTTTCCACACAAACTGTTTCTCAACAACCTGTCTTCAAGGCAGGAGTGCCAGGTGGCACCTCCAGACTATACTTTGCCAGAGTCAGTAACACTCTGAGAAAGAGAGGATGGGGAAGGTGTCCCAGTGGCTCTGAAAAGTGATTAATTTTGTCAGATGACAACTCAAGCGATACCTAGTCCAAAGGATTTGGAACTGCTTGAATAAATTATGAGTCACAGATTGTTTGTTTGGGGGGTTTCACTGCAGAGAAGTCCATATGAGTGTAATTCGAGGGGAAGGCACAAGCAGTGCTGGGATACATGAAGAACCCACTTGTTTAGTGATAAATGATCAGGTAGGATGAATTCTTGTAGGGTTTGAAGACCAGAAAGACCCATAGACATGTTTTGAGTGGATTTTCCTGTCAGTCTGACTTTAATAGCCCTAAAACATCTGCTTGATGACCAAGACCATGTTCAGATCCCCAGGCTGGACATATTTGCAGCAATTCCATGGTGTCTTGGGGACTTCTCTAGGTCTTCTGGTGCTCTTATTTCACATTACCATCTCTCCAGGAATGGTATTTAAACTTGCAGCTGCATTCCAATGTACTGTGGTAGTTCCCATGTGTTGAATGTCAGCTCAGCCTCCCCAGCTCTGCCAGGAGCAGAGAGTTTCCCAAGGCAAGTCCACATTTGCTCAGGGTAGCAGGAGCAGATGGTGCATGTGGAACGCATGTTCAGCATTTGGTAATGGAGAGAAGCCTGGTAATCCACATCCAGCACTGCCAGTATTTAGCTCAATGGTCTCATCCAGCCGCCTGAGCCAAGTGATCCTTGAGGTTTTTTTTGGGGGTGATCTCTCAAGAGGACAAACCATCTATGCAGGCAATTGTGGGAGCTTGCTTCAATTATCCCTTTGTGCCCTTTCCTCTCCTACATTCTTTAGCAGTTCCCATAGGGTAAGGAATGCCAAGTTATTCATAATGACTTCTGCTTGATGTGACTGTTTCCATGGCTTTTATCATATCTTTGTGCCTCCAGAACATCAGCTCTGTCACACCTGTAATTTATTCTCAAGCTGTAACATAGCTCCTGGAAAGATGCCCAGGTTTGACTTCAAGCAACAAGGAATTCACAAGGTCCCTAAGCAAGTTGCTTCAATTGTCAGTTACCTTTGGTGCCTTAATTTGCCCAGCATTATTTTTTTTTTCCTTCACCTACTCAGTATGTTTCATTGCATCTCCTTCTGCTAGGTTTATGATTATTATCAAGCACATCTTCTCAACCTGGTACTTGAGAAGACAGCTACATCTTGGTCTTGTTTTGGATAAATTGAAGAGTGGTGGTTTGCTGCCATTCCCCTGAAAAGGCAGACCTTACAGAACTGAAATGCCCTCCATTCAAACCCCATGGTATATGACACTGGTAACACATACAGGTGAATCTCACTTCCACTTTGTTTCCTGGAATAAACTGTTTGACACTAACATTAGCAGATAGGTTCCTGGTTTATAGTTGCATTGAAGATGCTCTGGAAAGCAGGGAACCTCTTCAACCTGATCAGGGTTTTCTGTTTTACAAAAGGTTTTCTGTTTTACAAAACGTGATTTCCTCTTTGTGTCTCTCCTTGTGCACCTACCACAACTTGCATGGGAAATATATGTACATGTGTGGCTGTATTGCCTGTTTAAGGAACCTGGCAAGAGCTCATCTCCCAGCATGGTGGAGGATGTTGAGTGCAGAAAGTGATTAAATGTTTGTCTAGCAAGCAGAGCAGTGTGTTTAGCTGCCTGGAGGAAAAGCAGGCTTGTGAGACTTGAGCTAAGCTCATTCATTTTCTGATCCCTGAACTAATCTAACTGAAAAAATGAAATACAAAATGAGAGCAATTCTGCAGTGTCTGCAACTCTCTCTAATTGGTAAAGACCAGGCAAGAGGTCCTAGGTGTTAAGTTTTTGAGGAAAAAAAAGGTGGTGCCTGGGGAGTACCAAAATCTTAAGGCAAAAGCAGGCAGGCAGCTGGATTTAGGCTCCTCTGGGAAAGGCATGGGGGGCAGCTCCAGTCCCTATATCTCTTCGTGAGGATACCGAGGGGCACTGCGGGCCAGTTGGTTTCCTCCCTCTTGCAGGGAGGAGCTTTCTAGATGTTGTCTTTGACTAAGAGGCGCCGCTAACGGGTTCGCGTTCCCCGCAGTGCTCTTCCATGCTGTCTCTCTGCTGCGTCGGGAGAGATGGGGAAACGGTTTGCTGCCAGCGAGAGCAGCAGCGCGTCCGGGAGCCTCATTAGCATGCTGGGCAGGTCAGCTTCTGCATTTAACTTGTTGTCTTTCTCCTCCTCTGTTTATCTCTGGTACTCACCTGTTGCAAGTTCAATCAAAAAAGAAAAAAAAAGAAAAATGGAGAGAGATGCGGTTCTCTATATCCTGGAAAAGGGATTGTGGACTCCCAGTCAGGAGCCCCAGGAGGGGCTCCATCAGCAAATATTGAGCATAGCTGGGAATTAATTAATAAGAGATTTGTTAGGCAGGAAATCCCAGCCCCGTGGGGGACCTAGTGCCATGGTAAGGACACTTGTCAGTGTGTAGTAAGTGTAGTAGCCAGCTGCACAAAAGTAAACACATCGCAAAATTGCTCATAAATATTGCCCTGGCCATGAGGTCTGTTGGATTCCAGTTCCAGCCAACTGCTGTTGGTTGAAATGGGAAAAGGGCAGCAGGGTGCTCACTTCCACTTGGGAGTGGATGATGGTTCTGCGTTCAGCCTTCCTAAAGGTGACCTTCCCCCCACAGAAGGTGACATTCAAACCTCCTGTCTGCCTGCAAGAGAATTACTTTGCATCTAAGTTGAGAGCATCTCTAGCATCTGAAATAATGGGAGAGTTTTATGGGAAGAGGCTACAGGAAGGATAAATGCAACTACTGAAGTTGCCCCCTGCTAATGCAGTGCCAGCAGTGGTTCTATCAGCTGGTCAGGAGGAATGATTATGGAAATACTTGATTGTGACCAAGTGGGATTTATCGTAGGCAGCCTGCTGCTGTCTGTCAGCAACCGAGAAAAATTATGTTCTGCTCTGGGAAAGGAATTTGCAAAGCCTGGTACAAAATGAGTAATAAGGGTAAATCAATTGGAGATGCACTGTGCTTATTCTGGGAACAGCAGAGTGAGCAGCACAGCACTTAGTTCAGTTGATGGTGTTAGATAAAAAGCTGTATTTCATAGGGAGGCATTTCCTGGTAATTCCTTTGCTTTTAGAAATACTCTTCCTTTTGTAATCATGCTTCATTTTGGTGTTGCAACAGGAATAACAGTGCAAATGCTGGGTTTCTTCTTGAGCACTATCCTCATGTTTCCCCAGGCCTTGGGGCTAATCAGGGCCAAAGACCTGTCCAATTTACCATATCCTGTTAGGCTTACTAGAGGGCAAAGTATCTGCATGCAGTATTCTTCATAATTTGTTTGCCATTTTGAGAGCCTCCTGCATGTGGTTTTGAGCTGTGTCTTTAGGGACATGCACCTCCTACTGTGTGAGCCTCCAGGCCTCTACTTTCTTCAGGGAAAGCTTGGATTCACCTCTTTCCCAAGACTCTCTCTTCCCCTTCAGAACATCATTTCTCTCAATGGCTCCTAAGACAAGCCTGGAAGTGTTGGATCCCTGTTCTAGACATGCTGCCCTTGGAGCTGTGCAACCAGCAGATGCTTGTGGGAACACAGGAAGCTTTCTCCAAGTGCTATATTGTAAGTGCCTTTTCATTTGCTTGCACAAATTAAACCTTCCACTTTGGTTCTGCAGGGGCTGCTGTCAGCCCCTGGGTTGGTGTCTTCACCCACCACCAGTCACCAGCAGTACAGAAAGGAGATTTAAATGGCTCAGAGAAGATGTTCTTCCTTCTCCGTACTTGTGGGAGATGGATTAAAATGATTGTCGGTTTGTTTTTTCTTCCCCCTCTAACAGAGAACTGTAATTAAATGTCCTTTTCCTTAATGCCTCCTATGGTAGTTTGAGACAACTTATTAAAGGCTCAGTGGTGGCTGCTGCTGCTTCACAGTGCTGCCACCTCCTGCACAGCACCCTGAGTAAGGTCAGGGGTCTGCTGTGTGAGATGCTGCAGTGATACATAGTGTGATGTGACTCTTGTTTTAATGACCTCCCTACCAGTAGGCAGCTGGGATCTGTGAACCCCCAAAGGATGCCTTTTAATTTTTTTTTTAAACTTGTTTTTAAGAGATGTTCCCTGAAAAGCAGAAAAGAGAAGGATACCTTATTTCCCTATGATTGCTTTTAAAGAGGAAGGGCGAACTGCTGAAAATATTCTAAGTGCCTCTGCCAATCCATGCTCAGACATGCCGATGTGATGGATCCAAAGACAAGAAGCTTCGTTGAGTGATACAATGTTACTCAGTAGGAAATTTCCTATATGAACATCTCTCCAAGTAAGGGCAGCAGCAAGGAAGATGAAGTGTCAAAATGAAGGTTCAGCTGTGGAAAGCAAATATATTACAACTCTCAGGAGCAAATGAAAAGACATCCAGCATGCTTTAACAAGCATGCTTTGCTAGGACTTCCACCACCTAGTCAGACTTCTTCTCCTTTGAAGAAATACAAAATTGCAGTGAATTAAAATTCAAAATGTCCCATGTGTATGACTTCAAGTGACTGGGTTGTTTTTTTTTAATGTTTACTTCATGCACTTACACTAATTGAAATTCTAGTTATATTGAATGAGTCTTTACAAACGCCCTGGCCTCACTATATCCCAGGAAATGTCACAGGAAAAGGACATTTAATTATAGTCTGCTTCAGGGAAAAAAATAAATCAAGATTAAATTAATACTAATGTCTGTTTGAAAAATATAATGAATGTTAGACTAGGTGAGGAAGCATGAACAATTGTCTGCAGCTTTGCAGGATACTGCTTTTGCAAATTCATGGAAAATTAAAACTCATTAACATCTTGAGTACTTTGCAGAGGAGTTTTAGTAGAAGTTGCAGCTATTCCTCTGCCACGCTGGAATTGCCCTGGATGGCTTGCCCTCTGCTGCAGGCTCTGGGTCATGCCTGCCCTGGGTTTGGTTAGCTGGAGCCTTCTGGCTAACAGTGCTCCTGGTCAGGCCAAAGGTAGGTTGACTGCCATGGTGTTGTCCTTTATAGGGAAGCAGCAACTTGGTGGAACAGCTAAGAAGGTGGGTGCTGGGCTGGAATTCAGCAGCTTGGGCCAGCATAAGTGGGTTGATGTGGAAGGGGAGATGCCAGGGCTTTTAAACCCTGGTGAGAGGTGCAGTTTTTGTGTGGCTCTTAGTTACTAGGGACACAAATTTGTTCCCTTCGCAAACACTAAAGCAATAAAATGTACTGGAACAGCCCATCCAGAAGGCCTGTTGGCCTTTGGATTAGTTTATACAGGAGTTCATGTGTAGCCAAAGTGGGAGGACTTTTACTGCCATTAGCAGATGTTGGTGGCTGCCACTCTGAAAATGAGCTCAGCTGTAAATAAGCTTTCCTACCTCTGCAAAACTGTTCTTTCTTTAGTTCTCACTGCACTCAGAACAGCATCAAATTCTCCATCCTCTTCTCCCTCCTTCACTCTCTCTTGTCCCTCTGCCAAAAGGTAAAAACTCCCAATTTCTAAACAAACATTCAGTCAAGCTTGCAGCAAGGCCTGTGAGTTGCAGGGCTCTGGATGCAGAGGAGCTTTCAGTGACCCAGGAAGGACTGCAGCTCTGGCAGTGACTGTTTAGCCCCCTCAGCAGTGCTGGCCTCTGTGGGACCAGCCTACTCCCCGTAACGAACTTGGTCATGGAGATATGACCACAGTGCTGGGTGGGGATGTCCATGTCATGGCACTTCACACACAGTATGTGTGGGTGGTGGTAGTAGTGAGGTGGGCAGTCGCCTGGCTTGAGCGATGACTTAAATGTATCTTAATGTAAAAAAAAATATTCCTGCCAACTAAAGAAAGGCACTGTCTACTTGTCTCTGGCTGCAGACGTTCGCTGTTCCCAAAACTGCTCTGAATAGGGTGGTTTGAGATGCTGGTTCAGCCCCACTCTCTTAAAGCAAGGAAGGATGGACTCACACAGCATTGAAAAAGCAATTCAACAGGACTTGATTGTGCTCAGCACTGGACTTCCAGATCTTGCACACCCCAAGTGTCCCTGTGCTGACAACTGCAGTCCTCTCCCTGGTGTAGTGAACCCATTCCCAGCTGGCCTCACGCTGCAGCTTGGAGAACCAGAGCTGCCATCTTCCCTTTGTCTGGATGAAGCTCCTGAAACATTTCCTGTTTGTCTTACAGGGCTGGTCCACTCTACTTATCACTTTGGAGGCATGAAGAGGATGGAACTGCCCTCTAACACCCAGAGTAACACCTGGCTGTATGCTGGCTGAACTGTAGACACTGCTTGCCACGAGGCATTTAAGCTGGAGGTTTCCAAACTGAACAAAATGGCTTTGGGTTCAGAGCAGTTTCTTCACAATATTTCCTTTTATAACTCCCCAAACACTTAAAGTAGTAACACTCAAGCTGTTGTATGTTATCTGTTGTTTCCATAGTTGTTAGCTAAGACTGGCAGATAGACTTTTAGTCAGCAGACCACAGGGTTACTGGTTTGTAATCTTCAATAATACTATCTACGGATTCTAAGAACAATGATTCAAAATCAATATATGTTTTCCCATCGTAAGCAGGCCCATGACAGCCTTGGCCTGTGAGTCTGGCTTCCTGCAATATGTTCAGAACCATTAGCTTAGGGATTTTTTGATTCTGTCTCTTTTTCATTTTACTTTATATTTCACTTTTTGCATTGCCTTCACCTACTACTGGGAATTGGGATTTTATTTTGTGTTGAGATTTTGTTTGTTTGTTTGGGGTTTGGGTTTTAGTTGGTTTTGGTTTTGTTTTTTTTTTCCTCTTATTTAGTTCTGCTTTCCTTTATTTTTATCCACGAACTCCTGTCCTATGATACGAGTTTTTATTCAGTGAGGTAAGTTAAATTCTACTCTGTTTTCAGATGATGGTGACCACCAGCCTATGTAGATGTGTCTGTTTTGAAGCCTACTTTTTATCTGATGGAGAAAACACCTATTTCTAGAATACCATTCATCTACTCCTAAGTGAGATCTCTAAACTAGCTGAGATGAAGTGCATCCCAGAGATGTTTGTTCTCTTACCTTAACTCATGAGGGACTCTGGGCAGGTAGTGCAGATGGAGGTTTCTGTACTGGACATCCTGAAAGTTGGGGGAGATGAATTCAATGCTAAAGCTTAAGATGTTTTCAGCCCTGGAATAGGAACTTGTTATTTGAAACACTCTTCAGCATGTTGTTTTCCTCTGACATCTAACTTGCTTCTAGCTATGATAGAAATTATTTTCTTACCATGATAGCTGGGTTCAGCAGTGAGCACAATTACATTTTCCTTTCAACCCTGTTAGTGAAACTTTATCAATTCCCTCTATAGAAATGTTCAGTCTATAGGAGACCTTCATACTCATGCTGGTGTTTCACTTGCTGAGATCTTGGCTTCTTGAGAAATCTCTTTCTTGTTTTTGTACTGTAGGGATGGACTTTTGGGGTTTCTTTCAGACTATGTTTTTATGGGTCATCACCGTGTTCTTGTAAATGCAGTAGCATTGCAGAAGCCCACATCCATGCTGGATGGAAAACACTTTGTGCAAGTATGCCAAGCTTTCCAAATCTTCCTCAGGCCTTGCAATTCTGGCTCTGTATCTGCAGTCCCTGGAGATGTTATTTTCTCACTCAGTTCACCATGGTTTTCTGACCAGAATTTGCAGTTTGTGAATCCTTACTGTGCCTTTTACCAGGCTTCTTTCCAGTGTTGTGTCTCTGACAGCCCTTACAATTTGGCCCTAAAACAGGCATTTTGCTAGGCTGTGGGTTTGGTGTAAACCTCCCATCTCAGATCTCAGAAATTTCTGTCTTTATATGAAAGTGGTATTTCTGCATTTTTTTTCTGTAAGACTGTAGTGGAGTCCTATTTATTTTTAAGTGTTGCTTAATAGTCATCTCTTCCCACTTAGCTATAGATTATTGAGCAGGACTAATCTTTTTGACTGCGAAAAATTATATTTGTTTTAGAGCCATGCTTTGATTGTCTTCCTTTTGAGCATGTCTTCATAAAAATAAAATCTTGCATGAGCCTTTTTTGGATGATATTTCTGGTGCTAGGCACCTTCCTGTCTCTGATTTTCCAAATACTTGCAGGCAAGAGACAAGTGTTATAATCCATTATTTAATTTCATAGCTCATTTCTCCTTTACCCTTGTCGCTTTTATTCTCTTGATGCCCTGTACCCTCAAAGCTTCGTGTGTCAGTGCTTAACTTTCCTGAGATAAAAGCAAGTGATTACTTTTTCAAAGGAAAAGCAGTGATTTCAGAAAGCCCTTTCACCTTGTTCTTGCCTAGAGCATGAAGCTTTGCAGCTGTAATACATCATTGTTGCAAATCCTGTCTGCAAATCTAGTGTGGCTTTCCTGTGCCTGATCCTAAACTGGAGCATGGGACAAGCAAAGGCAAGGCCGTGCCTAGGAAAGGAGATGAGCTTGCAGCATCCTCAAATATTCAGGTGCTTGAGAAGACCAGAAGATTGCTCTTGGCTCAAGAACATCAGACCTGATTCTATGTTTCCAGAACTATGGGCACACTCTTTTGGCAAACCCATTCATACTTGGCTACCAAAACTGATGTAACCTGCAATAAACAATGTACTTTGCCACACTGGGATTTGATTTACCCTGGTGGGAATACAATGATCTAAGCCTGCAGCTGGATCCTCTGGTATGCAAAGTCTTGAAATCACAAATTAAGCTTTCAGAAACAGGCACAGTGTAATTCCAGAGCTGCTACAGAGCATTCTGTGTACATGCTGTTCCCCTGCCTGATCACTCATCGTGGGTTATGATGCTTTTTCTTCCCCTCTCCTATTATGTGCGGTGAAAAAATGGATTATTCTGGGCATTCGAACAGATAGTTGCAACCCTCCTAATCCTCAGGAAAGAGATACTGTCATATTTATTAGTCTGTCAATAAGGATGCCTGGAGAGGAATAAAAGGAGGACTGAAATACAAACGCAGAAAACAAACAAACATTCATATCATATCATATATATCCCTCTCAGACTAGCAGAGGAGAAGCAAGACGTTGCGTCTGTGGTTTAGAAATGGGCTGCTACAGCGAATGAAAGAGGAATGTTATCCCCTAAACCCTCACAAAAATTGCAAATCAACGTTTTCTGAGCTAGCCACTATAAAAGAGGCAGCTCTGCATTCCATTCCTAAATTAATTCATATAAAAGCAAAAGAATCCAACCAATCCAAACCCACGCATGCCAAAACCCTGACAAATATCCAGCCAGCTCCATTTCATGTTGCAGTGAAGATCATTGCTGACTTTTTTTCTGTAGAATGAGTTCATGCCAGACTGTTGTTTTGATGCTCTTTACTTGGGCTAGAAATGTCCTGCAGCTCCTTTTTTCCCCTCTCTGTGAGTGAAGGCGATTGCTCCCCCTCATTTCCACGATTAATTGTTTCGTGTCCCAGAAAACAGAAGAGAAGGTGGCAGGTAAGGGTAAAACAGTAATTCCTTGTGATGCTGAAGACAAGGTCATAGATGCCTCAGCAACCAAGCGTTTCCTCACATTTGTTAGCAACAAATCTGAACTCATTGGTGACTGTGTGTTGGATTAATGATGAGCCTCATAGAGCATTAGCAGCATAGGTAATGGGAGGGGCATCTGGTGAGGATCCAATGAATGAAATTCTTACAATAAACTGAATCTGAAGAATATCCGCTCAGTGTTGCATGGTGAAACACCAGGAATATAGGTACTTCCAACCAAATTGCTGTGAATGCCATTTGATTTTGAGCAAATGCTTGAGGCAGAGTGTCTGGCGCTGGTTTGGGAGGGGAAAGCTTCAGGTCTAGACACAGCTGAAGAGAGGGACACACTGTGTTCATGTGCACCCATGAGGGACTTGTCAATTTGGCATTGAAGCTCAGGCATCCACAATGCTCTGCTCCAGTGGTCCAGCCAAAGTCTGTCCTCTGCTGCCGTGGGCATCTGCCTGCAGTTTCCAAACCTAACCTCAGATAGTTCATGTCCTCTGAGACTGGTGTGTAAAATGCAGTGGAAGGAAGTAGAGGGGTAGGTATTAGGGACCAGTTTAAGTGGGAGAGCTGATGCTCCTTTCTCAAGTTAAAAAATACAGCTTAGTTCAGTGCTGGGGGCTGCAAATGCTGCAGGCAGGAGCCAGCTGGCTTCAGCAGGAACGAAGAGAGGATTCATGACCAAGGACTGAGGAGGAAGAAAACAGCAGAAAAAGGTAAAGCAGGAACAATGTAAATAAAAGGGAAAAAAAAACCCAGGAAGCAAAGCAGAAGGAAGATCCTCTCTCTTGCCTCTCCTCTTGTGCAGCTCTTCCTTTTGGCAGCATGGCTACCCTGCATGGCTGAACTTGTGCCACAGGTGACAGGGTAGACATGACTACCAGGCTGTCTTCGCATGGCAGTGACAACTGAGTGCAGTGGGACACTTCAGCACACAGCTTTACAGAGTGGTGAAACAGAAATGAGAATGTCATGTGGCTTTGGGGAGTTTTTCTGAGTCAAGTTGCAGCCCCAGCCTGGAGACCTTGGGGCTGGCAAGGGGCCAGCTCCTGGTGAAAGTGTGGTGCTCAGAAGAGCATCTCAGGCCCCCAACGAGCACAGAGCTCCAAATCTACCTCAGTAAATGGATCTCTTACTTGGAATTTGGGCATCCCAAGTTGAAATCCCCTGAGGCAGACAACCCTTTACTGCTATCTGGAATGATAGCTGACCAGCAGCTTTAGTCTCCACCCTACCTGCTCTAGTCCTTTATAAAGGAAGCCCAAGGCAGGCTGCAAAAAACAAGCCCAGCCAAGAGGCTTTCAGCTGTGACTTGTGATGTAGCAGTGGTGACTGTTGCTAACAAGAGTGACTTCATGACCTGGATGGCATGGTGCTTGCTTCATGGGGGAGAGTGGTGCACAGGGGTCCACAGGTCCCAGGCATGTCAGCATTAGCCAGAGGCAGCTAGGTCTCTCATTACTAGCTCCTGGACAGCTTGGCAGTCTGTGGGTAAGTCTCTTGCCAAATAATGATGTACTGCTTGTTGCAATGCATGCAGCAGATAGTGCTATTGGCTGGATTTGGCCTTCCCAGGGAATGTAAAATAGTCATTTTGAAGGAACTTCTTCCCTCGTTTGTCCAGCACATCCTTTGTGTACAGAGAACAGGTGTACCTATTCTATCTATAGAAAAGGTAGAGTTCTACAGGTGCACCTATAGCAGGAGTACCTGCTGCAGTGGAGTACAGAACAAGGTCTCTAGCTTGCTTTATAAGAGCATAGTGTCAGTTTTACACCATAAAGATAACTGCAAATAGCAAGTGCCACGACTGCACCTGGAGCGGCACATCAGACATTGCCTGCAGTGGAAGAGAATGCAGGTAGTAGGTAGGAAAGGAAAATCAGGCTTTCATTGTCTGTGAGCCTGAAATGTTTAACACAGATGCTGGGTTCCCTCCTCGCTGTATTGAAACACAATTTTTGGTAAGCAATTTTTGTGCATCTGTAGAGTCTTTGTAACTTTGGCAGGGCTCTTTCCTTCTGCATGTGCGACAGAAGTATTAAGTGATTTTAAGCTAGGTGGCCTGTTGGTGAAGTGCTCAAAGGCTGACTACATTTCATTTGGGTGTCTCACTTCTCGGATCTGGACCACCAGCCAACCATGACTGGTTCCAGATAAGCTGCTAGAGGCAACATGCTACTGCAGGCAGCTTCCTCTGCCCTTGTGCTGCAGCCCTGTGAGCAGATGGTCCCAGTAAATGCATTTAATAACTGTGTGCTTTAGGGTGCAATGATCCAAGGCACTCACTCCTTGGGTTGGGTAGGAATCCCTTGTCTGCCATTACACTCTGCAACACTGGAAGTGATTGTGCACATTTTTAACTTGGATGACTGTGGTGCTGCACAAGCAGGAATCAACCTGAACAGACTAATTTAGAGCCATGATTAGCTGAGGTCGTTAAAGTTCCCTTGGTTTTAAGGTGACTATGGTGTAAGCTCTTAGAAAGAAGTTTCAATTCTGTTCTACCTAACCAGGCAACGTTCAGTTTTTTTCACTGTGAGGTTGAGGGGTGATTTAGTTTTCTTTCACATAATTATTATCTCTTCATTTTTAGTGATAGCAATGGGAATGCAAAATAGCAGATCTGTTTTCTGCTGAGATTTGAGTAGCACTGGGAGTTGGTAAAGGAATGGACATGCTAAGAGAGGCAAGGGTTAGAGGGCTTTTGTGATGACAGAGGCAGGCCATGGAGTGGTGGGACAGATATGGGATGTGGCCTGGACAAGGAGAGGTTGCAAAAGAGGGTTGTGACATTTCCTAGTGGCCACCATATGATATTTAGAAAGCAAAGGATTTATCAAAGTGGCTCCCGGGCCCGGAAGGAGGCATATAAAAAGCTTCTTAAAGACAGAAAAACAGCCATCCCGCTCCCCTATTTTTGATGAAGGGGAACAATGTGTGTGCTGAAGTCCTGCAGGCTGGAAGGCAGTATGTTATGTTTAAGACCAGAGGTAACTTCATTAGAGCTGTTATATTTAGCTTGTCCTACAAAGACTCTTATTTCTATGGAATATTACATAGAAACTGTTACTATGTACAACACGCTAGAAAAATGTGGTTTCTGTCCTGCAGAGCTCACAATCTGCCTCTGGAATTAACTTTACTGACAAAGGTTAAATGGTAAAAGGAAGAGTATTTGAATTTATGAATTATCAATACACAGATGGTATTAATGAGGGACTAAGTCTACCTGGGAGACCAAATACCCTATGCTGACATGATCATACCTCTGAGGTGGTGAAGGTTTTCACAGAGCTGGACTGGGTGCCCTGCAAAGGGTACCAATTTTATACAGGAAAGGATGAGACCTGGGATAAGGGTGGCGGTGACCAGCTCTGCCCCAGCTTTGATGTATTCAGATATTGGCTGAGATTACATCCTAGTCTGCATGGATGTTAGCAGTTGTCAAACACAGGAACAGGGCACACAGAGAAAATGTAGTGTCTCCATTCATGGAGATATACAAAGGTTGGCCAAGCAACCTGCTGTGGTTGACCCTGCCCTGGGGAGGAGGTGGACAGAGGGTTCCCAGAGGTGCCTACCAGCCTCAGCCATCCTGGTAGCACAAATTGTCCAGGCCCATTGCTCCTCTTGCTCCGTCCTCCTGCTTGGGGATGCAACTAGTGCATTGTTGCTCTATTGTGAAGGTGGAGGACATTCTGAGCCCCCCAAAACATTAAGGTGAGTGGTAACAGGCTGGCCCAGGGTGTGCTGAGAGGTCAGAGGGTTAATTGTGAGAAGTACATGCCTTTGAAACTGGCACTGAAACTCATCTTTCAGATCTCTGCTCCCCAGGGAAGGTGTGCAGCTGCCACTTCCCCTCAAGTCCTAGCTCTGCACCCTGGGGATGCCCCAGTACCCACTCCCACTTGCCCAGCCCACACCCATACCTCAGGCTCTCTCATCCCAGAGATGGTTGGAAAGTGTGGGAGGAACCTGCGGAACAAGCTTCAGGCTTGGGCTGAGGCAGAGCAGGCCCACAGTGACCTATCCTGAGGGAGATGTGCATCCTTGAGGAGGCACTGAGACATCCATCCATCCATCCATCCATCCATCCATCCATCCACCCACCCATTCATCCACAGATGCAAAATCTGTGCTCTCAGGCAGAGGGAAGAGTGATGGAGGGATTTGGTCACTGGAGTCTTCCCACCACAAGGGAAGAAATTCCCTGGGAGAAATCACAAGCCCTTTGGAGGCCTCCTGCAGAGATGATGCTCTGGGGAGGGTCTATGTCTAGGGCTCAGGTAGCTGCTTTCCAAAGCCCCCTGGTGCTTTTGGACCATGAGATGCCTCCAGGATTCATGCACAAGGGACTCAGCAAATGCTCCCTTGGAATGTGCCTTGCTTGGGAGAGGGCTGTGGGTGGTTTGCTTTTAAAAAGCAAGCAAGCATCACCTGGAGATGTGGCAGACAGCTGTGAGCCAAAGCAGTGCCCTGGTTTGCTTGCTGGAAGAAGGCTGGGTGGGTTGGCACTCTCCATCGTGTCCTGTGGGAGCTGCACCAGTATCCCACCAGGCTCTGTGCAGAGGGGACGCAGGCTGCACTAGTGTCTCGGAGTGGGGGGGCCTTTGGGAAGTCTTCAGCATTGCTGGGTTCAAGGAGAGAGTCTCAGAGTCTTATGTCTCTGGGACTGGCTTCTGGGAACAGGGAACCGTGCTTTAGCTAGATAAAAGTTGCTCCCATTGTTGACTGAAGCAGGAGTGTGTTCGAAGGTGGCATCACTGCTGTTTTGGCAGCACATTGCTGCTCACATCGCAGTCCGAGCAGTGGGTGGGGTAGAACCATTGAAGGTGTCAAACGATGAGCTAAGAAAAACTGCAAGGGAATTATTAAACTTGTCTACAGCTACTCAGTGAAACTGCCACAAACTGTGTGCAATGGTAGCACAAGGTTCTTCAAACAAATAACTGTTCACTCAACTGCTGAGCAGGGTGTCTTGTCCCGAGTTAACACAGGACACATGCTCTCACAAGACCCCCTCTCTCACCACACAGGTGGAAGGAAAAGTAGCACAAAAAAACTCATCTTGGTTAAGATAAAGAGTTTTACTGGAAAGGCACAATTACTTTAGCCTATTTGCAGAAAAGTGCAGCAAAATGCAGAGGCAGTGGCAGAAGCCAGTGACCTTCCCACTGCCCTACCCCACAGCAGAAAAGGCCAACACCCCAAACCTGGAAACCAAAAGCAACAACTGGAACAGGAAACCTCTTGTCTTAATCTAAACTTCAAGCCCCATGATACTTTGCACTTTCATTTTGAAGCTGGCATGGCAGAAGCAGATTCAACTCAACCCATGACACTCCTAAACCACAATTAACATGGAAATGTTCTACCTCAAAAAGCCAGAATTGCATTCCAGAGCAATATTACATTGCTAGAATGTGCCTCAGCTGCTTTTTTAGCTCTTGCCCATAGTAAAGAGCAGGTGTTTTCAGGCTATATGACAAAGAGCATCTACCTGGTTGTGTGTCCCCAGCAGAGTCTGAATATTAGGAAGGAAAACTCCTTCACTAGCAGCACACCTATAAGTGAGGTGGTTTTAGATTTTAGTAGCTGAAAAGAAGGGGTTTGCACTTTGTTTTCTGTCTGGGCCATTGTGGCAGTGTGACCCCTAATGAAAATTGAGGCAGAGGAAGAAGAGGAAGCGGCGGCTTGGGGATTTACTCCTAGTGGAAGTGGAGCTGTATACCCAGCAGCAGAGCAGCAGCACATTAAGCTGTCACTAGTGATATGTGTATCCAGTGGTAGATGCCAGGGATTTCTTAGCTGAAAACCTCAAGTCTCAATGATGGGTTTTGTTACCCTTCTCAAAAGTCTGTATGTTTTCAAGGCTTCCCTAAAATCAGTCAAGGTTTGGTCATTAGTACCTGGAACATGCTACAGACCAGCACAATTCCCTGCTTGCTTTAGCTTAATATTTAGAGTTTTCTTCCTTCCTGCTGTAGCCTGTGGTCCCCTACCCAGTAATTGGAAGGTGGATCTTCAAAGCATGGACATTAAACAGAAGCTGCCTCAGATTCAGTTTCCTACTGTACATTTATCCTGTCTGCAACTAGACTTGTGAAGTAAGTGGAACACCTCCTTGGCTTATTTGATACTGAGAAGCACCTTTTCTGAGAGAAGCCTTTGTCAATTGATTTCTAGCAAATATTTGAATGAACCCAGATTTGAGGAGGTCTTGATTTATATGTTGACACTGGATTAGCTGGCATCTCTGGGCTTTGCATGGAGAAGTGTCCCATCCTGAAAATGATTGTTTTAATTTAAATCTCACAGTAAAGGTAGAGGATATTAGAAACCAAAGTCTTAATGGATCACAATGAGGTATGGAATAGCAGCAACACATTACATTTATTATTGTCTCTTTCTTCTGTAAATCAATATAATTGAATTTCTCCTAACCTCTCCAGTATTGCATACAGCCATGTACAATCACAGGGGACATTGCACAAAGATGAATAAGCACAACACCATTTAAAATGAGTAAAGCACCCAAAAACCTCTCTGAAAGATTTGTTTTGCAGCACACTTACGTTCTGAGCCAATGCGCCTCTGTTCTAGTGGGAAGATATCTTTCTCTACAGCAGCAGTGACTTTCTGCAATATTTAGAAGTAGCACATGGACTTCTTACTGCCAGGACTGTCCCAGTTTTATGAGTGGACTCTTCTGAAGAGGCTTTTCCGTGTTAGTGAATTGATTCCTGACTGAAGCTTGTCTCTGCCTCAGTTTTCACAGCTGTATGACTTTGCCAACTACCTGGCTTGTTACTTGAATTGATTAATATATTTTCCTTTGCCCAGGATTCCTGTTTTCTAAATTGCAAAAAAATCCCCAACCAAACAACCTTAAGGCCCTCTCTGTTGTTCCTGCTACATGGCTGGTACATCTACCTGCCCCTTGCCCATGTTAGAGAGAGGGAAGCTGAGGCACAAAGTAAGGCATCTTGCACAGGATCATAGGGAGGTGAAAGTGAAGCTGGAAACAAGAGATTGTATTTCCTGAGCTGTAGGTATGTGTTGTCAGCTCTGTTGCTTCTTGGTCACATCCCTTTTAGCCACCTTAATACTGGCTGGAGGCAGAGGAGGTAGAGAGGCTCATGGTGAGCATGGCTCCTCCAGGCTGCTAAAAGCCCTTGCTTGAAAGAGCAGACTGTCTATCCTACCGACGAGCCAATTTTTTTGCTTATCTGCATGCATTTGTAATTGCTTTAAAGCTCCTGAGAGACCTCAGGAGAGAGCAAACAGCATCTTGCATGCTGGGAATTCCCCAAAGCTATGAGCTAAAACGCTAGTCTTTCACTTTCCTCACTGTCTTCACAGCAGGACTGATGATCCTTGCCTGTCTCTGCTGCTCCTACCATGAAGGCTGCCAGCAGCCAGCTCGTTTCTTCCTATCGAGACAAAGCATATCTCCCCTAAACAGCAGCAGCAGCAGCTTTCCATCCAGAGCTAGTCTTTACTGAGGTGCAGGGCAAATCCATTCAAATTTGGAGCACTGGTCCACTCTTGAGCACTGTACAAAGTTCTAAACAGCTCTGACATGGAGCCTGTAGCTGACCCTCATCTTTAATCACAGCAGTGACAGAAATGAGACCTTAGGACTTGGAAAACAGAGCTGGGGCCGGCAAGAACCTGCCCCTGGCTGTGGGGTCAGCTGTGGTGGGCAGGCAGGGGTGCTGCACTGAAGCTGGTCCAGGTTGGACAGGGGGACAGCTCAGCTTTGCAGATCATCCGTGGAGAATCCAGCCCTGTGTTTCACCGGGTTGCAGTCATGCTAGTTTTTTTGTGGGGGTTAACCACGCCTGAGCAAGCTGCCTGCATGTGTGGCCTGAGACACAGTTGCCTCCAGATATTGTGGTGAATTGAATCAGGCACATCCTTCAGCTGGAATGGATTAGAGCCAGTGCCTGTGGAGAGGGCTTCCCAGGGACCTGATCCCCACCCGGTGCAGAAGGGTGAGGCATGCCCAGGGCGAAGGCATAGACTCTTCTATTGGCTCCTTGCAAAGCATGCTGGTCCACTTATCGGTTGTTATCCTCTTCCCCACCACCAAGAAACCCCCTAAAAATCCCAAACCACCATTAAAATGTGTTGGCAGAATAGGAGCGAGTCATGCAGTGATATTTGGAAAACATGATCTTGTTTTCAAAATAGGTTAGTGATGGGCTGGGTGCCTGGAAGTCTGCCCTCTCCACCCCCCTTCAGAAAACTTCACAGGCAGGTCTGCAGTCCAGCAGGGTAACTTCCTAAAAAATAAATAAGAGCAGCTAATAATAACAGTGCTGTTGCTCCCGCTGCTAATAGCGTGTTTCTGGCTGGCAATGTCTGCACTGTTATGAGCCTGCTCTGAACGAGAGGAGATGGGGAATAGGGAGGTCACAAGCCCAATTAACTGGGCTCCACTTTGGCCGGTGCAGTGGCGTGTCTTGATGGGAACTTAATGGTAAGGTTAAACAACTGCCCCACTGAATCCTAATGCAGCCCAGGCCACCCTGAATGGGAGCCAATTTGACAAACCTGAAGCTTTTTCCTCATATTGCAGAGGCCAGAGAGACAAGGTCTGTCCCCACAGAGCTGTGCTGGCTGGAGGTGCTTGAAAGAATCACGTTGGAAAAAAAAAATATGCCCTGGGCAGCTTTTTCACTACCGAGGCTTATTTGGGATAAGAAGAGCAGAGGAGAGGTTGAGTACATTGATCTAGCAGAAATTCACTCCTGTAGATTACCAGTGCCTGCACCCAGACCGCTTTGTCTAATTATACCCTGGTCGAGTTACCCTGGTAAAATCCCACCATTACAGCTCCAGCCCCTACCCAAAATGTTCCTGCTTGTGTCAGCCGCGTCTTACTCTGCAGCACAATCTGACTGGTCTGAGCACAAGCACTGCTCACGGGGATCGATGCTGTGTCTTCCAGTGAAGGATTTTAGCAGCAGTTCGTGGGGATGCAGGGCAGAGCAGGGCTGGTGGCGGGAGCCTGGGGGCCGGGGGATTGCAGTCACATGCTGCTACTGCAGGGCTGGAGGAGAATTAGTAATATTTGCTGCAGGATTCCCACACCCTTGCAGCAGAGACTGGCACTGCATCTCGGGGGCCTCTGATTCAGCTCTTTCTCCTCTTGGTCTCAGCTGCCAGCACTACATTTTTATCAGATACTATGGACTATAAAGTGATTTTCCTAAAAGCCACTATTCAGAGCAATTATTCCCCACCCGATGCTATTATTTAATGAAATCAATACACAGTGTTGTTACATGTTATGTTGTTTGTAAGGTATAAGCTCTCAAGCTAAAAATTGGATCAACATTATTCAAAGCCTTTTCAATTTGTCGTGCCTGCCAACTTATATGTTGATTGTGGTACTTTGCCCAAATAGCATCAACTTGCTAAACCGTAGGAAGAAATTTAGGTAGGTTAACAAGAAGGACTAGAGTCTGTCATCGGGATTTAGCTGTGTGTCAGCAGAAATGTGGCTGCATACACTTTGTTTTCCCTATCTGTTGCTCAGTTTGCTTGCCGTGCATGCGTAGCTACGGTACAGCCTCCTTCCAGGTGCTGTCAGACTGCACCATGCGCTGTTTGCTAAAACGAAAGCCAAGGTGCGAGCCTGCAGAGGCACTGGGGATTGCATCTAGGCTCTGCTAAAGTATCACGATCAAAGCTGTGATACCCTCACCCAGGGAAACACACCTGGGTGACTGCAGCAAGGCTGGACCTCAGCAGCTGCTAAAAGAACCCCTCCCCCCTAGCTTCCCCTTTTTGAGCTCTTTTTTTAAACTATAATTTTGCGGTTGCATTAGCACAGAGTTCAGTATTGAGCTTCTCTTCTCTTTGTTCGTAGGCAGAAGATGGGAAGGCAAATGAGCTTTGCTTAATAACACTATTGATGAGACGATCCCAACTGCCCAATGAGGTT
Organism: Semnornis frantzii; assembly: GCA_013399775.1. NCBI lineage: Eukaryota > Metazoa > Chordata > Aves > Piciformes > Ramphastidae > Semnornis > Semnornis frantzii. Next base: position 17,365 of record VWYK01105459.1, on the reverse strand, counting down.
CATTGCTCATTAAAGGCAACAGTCTGCAGCTACGCTTTGGCTGTTGGCTTCTTTCAGCAGTGCCCCACAGATCAAATGGCAGCGCTGCAGCTCTCATTCCTGACACAGCATCACTTTTTGCACAAGGATGACTCAAAGCATTTTCCTTTGAAACAAAAGCTTTTTAGTTAGGGAGGAGATACTCTCGGGTTACGGGCTCAATGAGGTGATAAGTGACTGAGTGCATGAATTGACTTGCAGCATACATCCGCTTCTCCCGCAGGTCCTCTGGGCTTGATTACATGAGGGATTTTGGCTTTATCCATATGAGGAGACAGCAGTACATCCCCTTCCTTCCCGAGTGGATCTGAAACTGTGCGTATGGGGTGGTGGGAGAAAGTGGAGCTGGAGAAGGGGGTGCAGATGCTATCACAGATGCAATGGTACAAGCTCCTGTTTTGCCAGCTTCATGTTGGTCAGAGCAGTGACTTTTTACCCTTCTCTTGCCAAAAAATAGCTATGCAGGCAAATGTTCCAGTGTTGATGCAGTCGTATCACTTGAAAAGGATTTTGATGGCATTATCAAGAGCCAGTCTGAGATATTCCATCTGAAGGATATTGCAATAAACTTAATTTTTGTAAGGGTGTTTGCTGGGAGGTGTGACCTGTAGCTGGGGAAGGTGGGGATGATCAGGAAAGAAAATATATAAAAATACCCTATTAAAAACATCAATCAAACACCCGCAAATATAGATGCATTCCTGATTAAAAAAAAAAAAAAAAGGCAGGTTTTTAGGGTGCTCTCCTGCATGCTTTTTGAACCTCTGCAGTTACTGTGAGAGCCAGACAAGTGCAAACAGAAGAGAGGGAGTAGCTTGATCTTAATCAGAACAGCTAAGCCACTGGGCCCAAGTGCTTTGTCAGAGGAGCTCCAGGAGGTCCCGTGGTGGTGGTTTGCAGCTTGATTGTCTATCTGATCACCCCAGCCTTTGCTGGATGTTACTGGTTGTGTAGCAGTGAATGTGAGTGCCTATCTCAGTTGTGAGCAGTCTGCCTGGCATTAGTGGGCCAGCAGGAAAAAATGGTAATGGTTACTTGCCCACTTAGAAGTGCCCCATCTGAGGTGTGTGACACATGTTTTGCTGTGTTGTGCTCTTCTTCAGCATGCAGGAATCCAGCAAGAAGGTCCAGGCAGCACACATCCTGGCACCCTGCCATTGGTTCCTGTGAAGGGATGAGGATCTGCAGCAGGAAAGAAGGATGTGACTTGAGCTAAATGGTTACTATGAAAGTAAGAGTATGTGCTCATATTGTTACTCTGTTCTGCTATGATTTCGAATTAATTTGACCAAATTAGACAATTTTTTTTTGGTACCTCAGAATTGTTAATCTTCAGTTGCACAAATATGCAGACCTATTATCATTCTTAGGGGAAGGAAGGAGCAGCAACTCATCCTCTTCTGGCTATCTGGGAAGAAACCACCCTCACCTTTAAGATGTTGTTTGTGGAAAACAAAATTTATTTTGCTGTACAGAGTATTACTTCTTTATTTGACTGCTTGCATTTGTCTGTTTTACTGCGTGAAGATTCCAAGTAGGGCTCCATGATGATAAGGCTCAGGGTTTGCTTAAAGCCTGCAGGAGGGCAGCCTCTCCAACATTTGCGTTGGACCTTGTCATGGCACAGCCTGTTGGGAGGTGAGTGATAAACTGGAGCAGCTGTTCTTCAGACATCCCTCATGGACAAGTCTTGCAAGAGAGCCTTTGGTGCAGCCTGAAGATGCTGACCAGTGCTCATTGCCTGCAGCATGAATAATCAGGTGACAGAAGATACAAATGTCCCTGGCACTCATCAGGGTGGATCTGACTGCTTATGTCAAAACCCAATACAATGAGTTTCAGAGACACCCTTGCCTGGACCTTGACTTGCCAGTTTGCATGGTGGGTAAGTCCATTAAGAGTCCATTAACAATAACAGTAACCTAGATATGCCTGTGGAAGGAGCCTAACAAAGTCAGATCTGGATGATGATAGCTTTGTAGAGATGGGGGCGATGACAGACTATACTTTCCTTCTTGCATTTCAGAAGGAGGGTGGGTGTGAGAGCTTGACACACAATTCATTCCAAGGTACTGAGACACCCTAGGTTTGTGCTCCAAGTCTGAGTCTACGTCCTGCCACTGCAAACCAGTGTTGGCACTGACACAGTTTCACTGGTGCTGATGGTGCTCAGCAGGTATTTCAGGGCTGTGATACCAGAGTGAGGCATGGCAGCATGAACTGCTCTCACACAGACACGTGTACTTCTGGCACCGCATGGATGTGCTTCTGAGGCTTACAGGGTTGGCACAAGTGTTGCAGGATCAACTGCTTACTGAATCACAGGGGCTAAGGCTGGGAAGGGACTTTTGAAATCCGTCCGCTCGCCAACAGTGATACCAACAGTGCTATCCCTAGCAGCAGTGGTTATAGCCCTCCTTTTGTCACCAGATGATCACAAGATGTTTCAAGTCCCTGGTGTAATGCAAAAAAAAAAAACTCTGCCAAATTCTCTGGATCATGAACTCTCTATGGACTTCTGATCCTATTTCTGATCTGTTTCAGCCATCAATATATAGACCTAGGAGCTGCTCCTGCTTGGAGCAAAGTTGGATCTCCATGAGCTGAAAGAGTCCAGAGCATGTATGTGCTACATGGGTGGAACATAACCATATTTACTTGAGTGCATTTCTTCAGGCTCCAAAGATAGAACTTGTTTTTTCTTCTTGTTTCAGGATATAAATAAAGGAAAGAGATGCCAAGTCCATGTCCTGGATCCTGGAGGAATCTCATCTAGCAGATGAGAAATGGATGAGGAACTCACATAGGACCACCACCCCTGAGCTCCTAGCAACAGAGAGAAAATGAAAGAAAATTAAGGTGGTCTTAGGGAACTAAGGAGAAGGACTCACCCCAAAGATGCTGGTATGGGCTCATACTCCAACCACAAGGCTTCAGTCAGGCAAAAATCATGAAATTCTGCTTTTAAATGGTGAAATTATGAAAACAAACAAACAAAAGGTATCTCTTACATAGGAATTTTAAAGTAAGAAAACTCCTCTCTATTACAAAAAAAAAAAAAATCCAGACACATACCCCAAGGTGGGGGGGCTACAACAGAAACTGTTTTCCTTTAGTAGCACTCATGGCAAGATTCACATTACCGGAGTGTAATGTCTCAGTGTACAGAACATTGGCACAAATGACACTTCTGTCACAAATAAATCTTGTAGTTAGAATGCCTTTTAAAGTCATCCTTTGTGTTTTTGTGCGAGGGGTTTTTGAATTTTTTTGCTCTCTCTCTTGCTTTCCATACAAGAAGTAGAAAAAGCCCCAGCTCATGGGGCATGTGTAATGGGGTTTTCTCATTTGATAAAGGCACATGGAGGTGCATGTGCTTTAATCAAATGAGGAAACCCCATTACATGGAGATAAAAAAATGCTCTGATACCCATTGCAAACTGGTAGGCGTTGCTCATGTTTTTCAAGACTTTTAATTACAATGTCTTTATTTTTCTGTTGTGGTTACTGAAAAAAAAAAAAATTGAGGATATGCTCTATAGAATCAGTTTTGCTGCTATTTTCATGTAAAAACAGCTATTTTATTTCCCTCGTAGCTCCCAGCTGCTCTTTTCTAGAGTAGGAAAGAAGCAATCATATATCCAGAAATGCATTAAGCAAAAAGAAAAAGGTCAGCTGTAGCACTTGAAGTTGTCTGTATTTTCTAATACTTTCCCAACATCAGACTGAAAATATTCCTTGACATTCACAAGCATCTTAAAATAAAATAAGAATAAAAAAGCACAACCCAAAGATTTCCTTGCCTCTGCTTAGACTCCAGTCAGATCAGAAGTTGCCTATTTGCACTATTTATGCTAATTATTTTCCATGGAACAAAACCCATGCAATACAATGTTGGGAATTTTTCCCTTTGGGTTGGACTTTGTGGTCAGCATTGTGTTTGTCTCTACAGCACATTTCCCCATTTGTTTTCATGTGCTTTCATAAATCCTGCTAAAAACACCCAAATTTGGAAGGATAACAGAGGACAAAACCCTGCCTGCTTTAATGGTATTTTTTAATGGTACATCTAATATGCACAGGACAGAGTCCTGTGTCTCAGAAAGTGTTTGTTGGATTATCTCACTCAGATAATCACATAGGTACTGGTGAACATTGCTTTGAGACAGTGAATAAAATAAGGTGAAAACCTGAAACATCTTTGATTTCACACATTAGGGAATGCTGATAGAAAACTCAAGCAGGAATGCCAATAGAAGTGCTGTATGTGTGCGTTTAGGCCTAAAAAGTTCCCTCAGTTCAGTCCACAGAGTCCAGAGAAGCGGTTATGAGCTCAGCCATTCATCAGATGCCATTGGCTGGTATATTTCTGTACAAAAAAAATGATGTTCGAATTGATGTAGATATGAGACTACTTTGTGACAAGAGCTCTTACCTTACACTTGATGTTGCTCTGTGTGTATGCTGCAGAGCTGCAGAACCTCAAGGGGTGAGCTGTAAAGAAGCCACAAAGCCAAGAGGCACAACTGTACATGCCCATTAGCCGCCAGGAGAAGGGATGAACTCCTGGGCTCACTGAAGTTGGTAGGAGTTTTCTCATCAACTTTAATGTGTTTTACTCTCAGTGGTCGGTTCTCTGGTTCCAATCTCCACATTTTTATCTCTAGAGCAAAAAGAGAGTTCCTGCAGCAGTCAGTATTAATAAGTCACTTCAATTCAGTCACTAGGGAGCAGCTTCACTCATTTGTACACACAAAGCTGGTATAATGCAGGGATGCCAAATAGCAGCCATGGCTGGCACCTACAGACAGGCAAAAAAAGTCAATTCTTATTGACTTCTGAGCAGCAGCTCTGTATTGACTTCCAAAGCGTTTTCCCTGCATGAGAACAGTGGGGTTTAGCCTGGAAAATGTTGGAACCAGCTAAAGGAAAGTGCAGTTATAGCTGATGATTATAGATGAGGAGTGTCTGTCAGGGTCCCCCTTCCTTCCCTCTCCAGCCCAGGAGAGCTGTTTGGACTGAAAAGCAAGCAGCCTATGGAGTACGGCACAAGTTTAAACTTTGTCTTTTGAAGGTGGCCATTTGTAACACTTCATAGAGAGATGCCATAAGATCTGTTTGGTTTTGTTTGTGTGGGTTTTCCTTTTTATTTTATTTTTTTCCCTTGGAATAATTGAGCATGGTGAATTTTCAAGAAAATTAAAACCAGATTTTAATTCTTTTTCTCCCTGCATATTTGAGTGATAACTAAGCTAATGTTGCTGGCTGCTATGGAGTCAAAGGATGGCAAAAGTTCCTGTGCTTGCCAGCAAAGCTCCCCCTGTGCTGAGCCTGGCTTGGAAGAAAGAGTTCCATATGGTCCCATATACCTATGTCTGTGTATTTATATATTCTCCTCTGTGTGTGCATGCTTATATGCAGACAGGAGTTTGTAAAAACAAAAAGCTTAAGGAAAGAAAACACTTAGTTCAGATCTGAAAGGGATCAAAAAGTGATTCAGAAGTGCCATCTCAATAGGCTGCATTTTGTAAGAGCATGGAGGGGGAGAAGGGCAAAGTTATCAAAATATCAACAGCAATTTGTGTGTGCATCGTGGTAAATGTCTGAAGATTGGATTGAATTTTTTGCAGGATTTGTGGTTTGGTGAAGGATTTTTTTTTTTTTTGGTGCTTTGATGAAAACCTACCCCTGAGCCCATACTTTGATGGTGGGACAGAAAGAACTCTATGAACATTTCTGTCAAAAGGGGTGAATTCTGACCTGAGAACAGGGAATTTTTTCTAGTGCATGAAGTAAGAGGGAAGGGGAGATTAGTTTACTACCTTTATGTACTTTGGCTCTTTTACATATACTAATTAAAGTGGTTTGATGGTTGTTCGGGGATAGTATTAAGATCATCTGTTAGTCAGACTTCAAGTTAATTAATCAGCTAACCTGCTCACACTGGAAGGGGCTAGTGTATGATTATGAGTCACCCACTTGGGTAACTGATATTTGTTTATTTTTAGGCAGACTAAGAGGCACCCAGAAGCTACAGCAGTGGGTCCCAGATCAGTCCTTTAAATATATGAAATATACTGGTGATTTGGACCTTGCAGATGAGAGGAGTGTTTGCTTGCTCACAACCTCTCCCTTTGCAGATGATGAGGTCAGGCTCATCACATGAAGACAAATTCCTTATCCTAAGTATAGTTAAGACTCATTCCTGAAATATACAGAAAGCATTATTTTGGGATGGATCTGTATGTGCCTTTGCAGCTCTTGATCAACCTTGTATTTCTAACTGACAAAGTTGGTCTTGTATGTGTAAGAGTACAAATACATATGGCACTTAATTAATAGCTTCAAAATCTGTTTCGTACCTTTGTCCTTTGTTCTCAAAGCATGGCACTGATGGGTCTGTGAAAGCATGAGAAGCTGGAAAAAGTGGGGTGTACAAAGCACAGTGGGGTTTGGGAACAAAGGTGGACATCTTTGGGACTGTTGAAACAAGCTGCTTTTCTTTGCAGGTGATCACACTATATAATCCCTTTAATGAATGTATCAAGCTCAGTTTCATACTGAATTAGGCTCCTGCACTTTCTTGCCTTTCTTGCTTCCACCTTAGATGCATTTGTGGCCGGCACAGGCCCATTTGTTCCTGTGCCAATGACAAGTTTGGTTCAGTAGCTTTTGGGATAGGGCATGTCCATATTTGTTTCATCAGGAATATCAAGGGCCCAGCACAACTATAAGGTGGTGGTGGAGATTTTCTAGTGCTGGTAGCTCAGGTTAGTGCTCAACCTTTGACAGGGGTCAAATGCCATCCCCAACATCTCTTCAATGTTACAGTGAAACTATGATACTTGGGGTCCTTAGTTCACCCCTTTTTACTTGTTTATCTCTACAGGGTCTTTCCTGGAACTGTCATGGTGCATCTCCATGGGTGACCTCAGGGCTCACAGAGGAACCAGTGGTTTTCCAGCTCAGTCATGAACCTCTGCTGTGGGCAGCAGCAGAGTAAAAGGTTACACAATTTCCATTGCTTGTTATTTGCTTTTAGTTTTGGGGAAAACATGTGGAAGGGGTCCATAAATGTAATTGATACCCCTGCAGAAGTAACTTTGGACTGTGGAGGGTTACAGGATGAGATACACCCACAGTGAAATGCAGTCCCAGTAGCTTGTTCATATTGCTGGATACCTTAAGTTCTACACATTCATCAGTGAATGTGAAATATGGAGCATCACATAAACTGTGTGAATAATCAGTTATTCTTTCTTACTCTATGGCTGGGTACACATTTGCAAATATGCTGGAAATAAGACCGCTTTCTGGGGAAGTGGCATTTTAGTAAGAATTGCATTAAGTGAAGAGCTGGCAACTTAGAATTCCCCTTTTTTGGATTTAAGTCTTAATATTGCAAGTTTAACATTGTTTTTCTTTAATGTATTTTGTGTAAGGAATTGCTTAATTTGAAATGACTTTATTTCATTATTATGAAGAGACTTCCATATTTTCTGGTACTTGTTACACAATTGTAAATACACAAGCACAGTCTTTCCCTTGGTTTCATTTTCCTAAAATGGGATCTTTGAAGCCTTATTTTCAAAATTGTTTTTGCTGTATACGTTTCATGTTTGGTCACTTCTGCAATGAAATTTAATGAGCTTTCCTTCTAATAGTTTCCAGTGCAACAGTACTGCAGCATGAGTCCTGTGATTTTGGTAATCGCAGCAAGGAAGGAAGATTTTTAAAATTAATTCTTTATATAGTGTGGTTATAATAGGATTTGGAAAACTATTTTGGACAATTATGGTGAAATTAATGAGAGACCCTGAGTTTAAACTCTGAGACAACTTTTCATAGCGGTTTCATCCCAGTTGGTGGTGTGTGTGGGGGAATGACATTAAGGGGATTCGGTAGTGGGTGATGAGAAAGGGATTTTCTGCAAGACACGGAGGCCTGGCAGCGGCAGTGTGGTGGGGGATTTCTGCACGCCTTCTGTCTCTTGGTTCAAGCCAGTGGCACAGATCTCATGCTACTACAAACATTCAATTAAATCACTGGTGTGTTTAATAAACAATTTAAAAATATCAGATGTAGCAAAACAAACATGGAGATGACATAGTCAGTTTTGTTTTTAGAGGCGGTGGAGAACAGAACGTTCTTTTCTTGGAAATGCTACACCTCCAAGAGGAAAGCTGCTCCTTTGCATCATGTGTCTTGTCTTCTTCAGACACTGTTTGCAAAGTTTCAGGCAACACTGGACCATGGAAACCCATGTGCCATATGTTGGTAGGATTATGGGCTCCCCAGCTCTTCCAGGGATATTTGTTCTATCTGTCATGTAATTAAAAATCAGTCTTTCAATTCCTGCATACAAGAGCTAGAAAGACTTGGTAAGAACCGAGGAAGTTCCTAGGAAGAACCTAGGAAACAGCTAATTTGGATAGAGAAAAAGAAGTGCTATTACTGACTTTAAAGCATTTTGAAAAGCAGATGCAAAAGATATGCTTGGCCTTTGTTTGAAAATCTGCTGTTTTAAGCTGATGACCAAGAAGTAGGTAGCTGCCATGATTTCTACTTAGGCAACTGCAGAGAAGGTTTGGCTGGCTGATGCGTGAGAAAGGAAGACCAACCTTCCACTTCAGGTCTCGGGTTGTGTTGAAGCTTCAGTAGCTTGGA
>VWYK01105455.1:46277-58689 GCA_013399775.1 Semnornis frantzii | reverse complement strand
TGTTCTGCTTCCCCCCCACCTCTGGTTCCAGGGGTTTGGAATGTGAAGGGAGTAGGTGTCAAGTACCCTACCCCACCCCCGCAGGCTGGAGCAGGGGACAGCAAATCACCCCAGCATATAAATATGGCAATGGGACACATTATCTGGTGGGCAGAAAGAAGCACGGAAGCACTTGGGGCAGAAAGAAGCACAGAAGCACTGGAAGCAGACTGCCAACCACGGACTGCTAGCCACGGACTGCCAGCATCGGTCCAGCCAGCATCAGACTTGGACTCGGTCCTTGAGGGGCATCGACAAGAACGGTGACGAGAAAGCACAGACTCCACTCCCAACCGTCAGCTGCTACCTGCCTGTGGAAGGGACCTGCCTCTGCCATAACCGTGGGTACTCTGTGAGCAGCCTGAGCTCTACCCTGTGCTGCCTCACGATCTGTACTTCAAGGCACTGCCGTGAAAGACTGCCAAGGAGCCAAGGGACCATCTCCCAATTCCTACTCCACCACCGTGAGTAGCACAGACGCTCCCTAAGCTCCAGGTTGCCTTTATTTGTAAGTCTGGCAAAGCTATTTTTATAGCAAACCTTTCCAAGCTTCCTGATTTTCCTGAATTACTAAATTCCCTGTAATAATCCTTGTGAAGATTTTCCTGAACAAATTCCCGAACCTGAAACCAATTTTATATAAAGTTGTGGACAGGGCTTTCTGGAAACAAAATAACTGCAGATTTTATAATTTCCTGCCTCGCGAAATCCCACAACCGAGACAGGCGGGCAGTGAAGCAGCAGTGCAGCTGTGTCTGTAGGAGCTGCATCCCTCTGTGGCTGCTTGGGGAACCACCTTGGAGCCTCTGCACTCACACAGCAGCTCGCACCACTTCTCTTACTATGTAGCAAAGCTCTGGGTCTAGCTCTGGGGTTGGGGATGGTGCAGAAACAACTCTGTTTGGCCAGAGCCAGCAGGGCGGGTGCAGGCAGCACAGCCACAGCACTGTGTGGCAGGATGGGTCTGTGCTGCCTCAGGCTGGAGACAGCTTTGCCTGATCCAGCATGGAGAGTCAGCTCCTGTCACTCAGCTAGCCCACAGGCAGGCAGTTCCAGTCCCAGGTGTCCAGGCAGGGGTCAGTAACCCAGCACCCTGAAATTACTTTAACCAAGGGACAATCCCTTTGCAGTGCATTGAGTAATCTCCTCTTTGAAACAGGATCAACCCCAGGGGCTCTGCTCCACGCTAAGAGGGAAGCTAAGCAGCAGGTTTTACAAAGCACACACAGGGCTTCCTGGGGCCAGCCTGTTGAGGTGCTTCTCTGTGGGATTGCCATTTACCTTCTCGCTACCTGGGTCGAAGCAGGAGGCTCTAACTGGAGAGGCTTCCTCCCAGATGGCAGGCTGCAGAGGCAGTCCTCTTGCTGACTGTGGTAAGAATGCAAAGCAGAGTCAGAAATTCACAGTACAGTTTCACCTGCTGCAAGCAGGCAGGAGAGAACAAAGAGCTGTGCTCAAAGGCCTGAAGGCACAGAAGGACTCTGTGCAGAGTGATGCTGCATTCCCAGCAGGAATGCTCCCAAGGAACTCCCAGAACAAATCCACTGCCTCTTTCTGAAGGAATAAGATATAAATATGCTCTCTTCTATCCAGAGAAATGAGAGAACCCACGGAGCCTGGCTCTCTGCAGGTGTGTTTGTGATTAGTGGAGGTAGTCCTGCACGCTGCAGAGAAGCCTGCTCTCCTTTCACATTGCAACAAAGCTCCAAATGTGGAGGAGTCCCTCTGGCTAACAACATCCCCACACACCCCTTGTGGTTCTGTCCCTTAACACTTCCCGTCTGGTTTCAAATCTTTGCGGACTTACTCTGGCAAACACAGTTCAGTGGAATTGGAAGTCTCCCTCTCCAGCCGACAAGGTGTCTGTTCTGCAGAGGGCTGGACGGACAGAGGAAGGCTGCTCTGGGTGCACTGCAGCCCTCCCCTCCTCTGACAGATGAAAATAAAGCTCGGCAGAGTCCCGGCACAAGGCGCGAGGTCCCTGACCCCTCAGTCTCTGTCTGAAAGCAGCAGCAGCTATCCCCTGGCCAACAGTGGAGCTCCTGTCAGCTCCCTCGGTGTCTGTTGCCATATGTGCCACAGCAAAATAGCAGAGAGAGCTGGAATGCGTCGGGGCAGCCTCCGTACCTGAATCTGCTGAGTCAACTCTCAAAGCTGCATGAGGCAGCTGTGCTCTTCCAGCCCTGCAGATGTCTATTTTAATAATCTGTCTTAATATATCAGCTGTTTTTATGCCCTTTTCTGAAATTTACCATCTCTCCCAGAGTTCTTTCTCTAAGCACTGTCATCCAATCAGAATTGCAAACAGGCAGGAAAGAGAGAAAATAAGAACTAGTTACTTTTGCCTTTGCTTGTTCCCACACATCTTGTGGCCGAAGCACAGATGCAGGACTGGAGCCTGCCATCCAAAGGGGACCAGCAGCACACTCCTGCTGAAGCTCTGAACCATGCCAGACACTCCATCATCTTCAGCAAAAGTAGAAACTCTGGCTGGCAGAGATGTTCCTTCTCTGAGCCTTCCTCCTTCCCTTCTGACCTGCTGCTGCGAGCCATGTCCCTGTGCAGCAGAGCAGCTCTGCCTTTCCATGGTAAACCATGCCCCAAAACAACCCAAGGGTCTCTCCCAAGCCACGCTCACAGCGTGGGCTCACAGACTTCTCCACCACCCTTTGTAGTTTATTTTGTAGTAAAAAAGTAACCAACAGATGTTTTCCAATAGCACCGTTCCTGTCCTGGCGGCTCTGCTCCCCCTGGCTGCTGCATGCTCTGCCCTGCCGAGCTGTGCTGTGCTCAGGCAGTCTAACCCTGCTGGTTAGAGCTGTGCTGTGCTCAGGCAGTCTAACCCTGCTGGTTAGAGCTGTGCTGTGCTCAGGCAGTCTAACCCTGCTGGTTAGAGCTGTGCTGTGCTCAGGCAGTCTAACCCTGCTGGTTAGAGCTGTGCTGTGCTCAGGCAGTCTAACCCTGCTGGTTAGAGCTGTGCTGTGCTCAGGCAGTCTAACCCTGCTGGTTAGAGCTGTGCTGTGCTCAGGCAGTCTAACCCTGCTGGTTAGAGCTGTGCTGTGCTCAGGCAGTCTAACCCTGCTGGTTAGAGCTGTGCTGTGCTCAGGCAGTCTAACCCTGCTGGTTAGAGCTGTGCTGTGCTCAGGCAGTCTAACCCTGCTGGTTAGAGCTGTGCTGTGCTCAGGCAGTCTAATCCTGCTGGTTAGAGCTGTGCTGTGCTCAGGCAGTCTAACTCTGCTGGTACCCTCAGCACACTGCCAGTCTGCAGAGGCACAGAGCCACAGGATGTTAGGGGTTGGAAGGGGCCTCCATAAATCATTGAGTCCAGCCCTGCAATCTCATTATATGTGATAATTGTGGGCATTAAGGACATGTTACAGAGGTCACTCTTTACAGGAGCTTCCATAGATGCTTGCAGCCAAACCAGCCAAGGGCAGCTCCCCATACGCTGCCCTTCATAACTCCCAAAGGAGGATGTGTGAAGTGTGCACTCATGGCCCTGCCCTGAACCCTCAACCAGGAAGCTTTGCTCATCCATGGCCCACATGTGTTACTCATCACTACAAAGCCAAGAGCTTTAGCAGGTCTTCTTATGGTTACAGTAAGAAGTCAAAACTCAGCAGAGAAAAACAAGAGAGTTAACTCTTTACTTCTCCTGGCAACTCCCCTACAGCCTCGCTGAACTACTGCAGCTAGGAGATCTGAGCAGATCTTTCCTCCTTGGAATGAACTGCCCACCAGGGTGATCAGACCTGGAGTGTGCCTTGCAAGATCACTGCTCACAGGTTTCACAGAGGCTGACCCAGCTGGCTCAGCCCCACAGCAGCACTCTTGCTTTCCCTCCAGTGACTCATGGAGGGAAAATTGCTACTCTAGAAAAGCACAAACAGCCTCCGAGGCACTGGTAACATTGGTTGTCTGCAGACAAGTTGATGTGTATAAAGAGGTAAAAATGGTGCCTGGGGGGATAGGTCAAAGCCCAACGGCTGGAGGTGAGACAGGGGTGAATGCCCCTCATGGACCAGTGACCTGTTCTGACAACCATGAGGAGAAGATGCTCTTCAGGCTCCTGCATGAGGCAGGTTCTCCTTCACACTGACCAGATCCTTTTCCAGACACCTATCCTTTGCATCAGGAGAGTGGGCAAGTGGCTCTGACCTTCATGCCACTGTCTGCCCAAGAGAAGGGGTCAGCTTTGCTCCTCAGGGCAGCAACAGAGGCTGAGCCACCCTCCTACTCTGCCTGCTCTCCAGGCCGGGTTTAGACTCTCCCCCTGGTCAGCCAGGCCCTTCAAGCAGCAAGCCTGTCCTCTGCAAAACACACTGCTCAGGTGGGTGGAGGAAGCCTTGCCCAGCAGAGAGCAGCCTCTCCTTGAATCAACTCATCCAAAGAGATTCATGGCTCCTGAGGTGACAGCATGTAAAAGGTGAGGCTCTTGGCATGTGAGTGGTTGCCCTTGCAGCTGAAAGGCAATTTAACAGATTCAGAGAGGGCCGATGCCAGTAAAGCTTTGCTTTTGCTGCCATTAGCTCGGGAGTCTTTATCTGAGGTGCTGATTTCAGTGCTCAGAGCTCACCCAGGTGCCCTTAGCTGTGGCAGAGGAAGCACTGCTGACAGTTGCTCCACAGCTAGCAGACATGCTGTGAGCTGGTCCTGTCTCAGTGCAGTAGACAGCTGATGGGTAGGGGGAGGAAGCTCACACAGCCTAACCATAAGGTCTTGCTGCCTGCCTGGGAAATACAGCAGGCTGCTCTGTCACTGCGTGGGAAGGACTTCCAAGAAGAATCTGTCCCAGGCCATTTCTGGAAAGAGATGATAACATTATTTACCCACAGACAGGAAGCTACAGATTGCAGGGAATGATGAAAGGCAAGGACTGAGGAGGAGGGGGAGGAATCTGTCCCTCCCCCTTCCCAAAAGACAGAAGGGGAAAAGCCCACCGCAACCACCTGGTTATTAGCCTGTGCACTCAGGAGCTGACAAATCAATCCCTCTGTGCCTGTGCATCTCACACCCACACACTCCTGCCTGGCCCCCGCTGGCTCCTGATGTTGGCTTTCCAAAGCCAGGCACAGTATCCTGCAGAGAGTAGTCCAGCTGTTGGGATCCTTCCCAGAAAGCAAACCCTGCAGCATTCAAACCTTTCTGGACTTTCAGGAGTTAATTTGGGGATACCCAGAAAGCTGAGAGCAACACAACCCCCTCCAGTGAGAAGAGATGAGAAGCCATGGGGTGTGCCTCGAAGCCTTCCTATGATTTATTTATTTGTCTTCATGTTTATGTAAATTTTGCATAAATCTGGCTTGAACTTTGGGAGTCCAAGCTCTGGAATACAGAACCCAGCTGTTTGAAATCATGAGGAATGCACATTCCCACCAGCGGCATAAATTCAAAATATAAAAAGGTAGGCAGCCCAGGCAGCTGAGAGAGGGACCGGGGATTTAGCTTGCACTGAGCAGCCTCCTGCCCTCTTGTGCTGCTCTGAGGGTTTCTGGATAATGCTCAAGCCAAGTGAAAGCTGGACAGACCCGAGTGAGTTTATTATGGTGACGGCCTCATTGATCTGGGCTCTGCAGCATTTGGTGTACCCTGGCAGTGCCAATCGGCCCAGCCCCTGGGAATCTGCTGGAAGACTAAGAGGTTCCTCCTCATCTCTGACTGTGGCTCATTGTCCTAGCACCAGATCAGCTCTTCTGGGGCTTAGGAAAGCTGCAGATCACAGCCCTGGTCACAGCTTCCTGCCACACTGACAGCATTCCCGGTCTGGTTGTGAGATGCCACACACTAAGTCAGCACAAGCTCACCATGTTCATCTCACAAAATCACAGAACATTAGGGGCTGGAAGGGACTTCCAAAGCTCAAAGCTCAGGCAGTCCAAGCCCCCTGCCAGAGCAGCATCACCTAGAGTAGGTCACACAGGAACACATCCAGGCAGCTCTCGAATGTCTCCAGAGAGGGAGACTCCACAGGGGTTCCTGTCAGTCTGTGCCAGGGCTCTGTCACTCTCACAGGGAAAAAAATTCCTCATGTTGAAGTGAAACTTCCTATGCCTCAGCTCTCACCCCTTGTGCTGGCACTGAGTATCACCCAGCAGAGCCTGAGTCCAGCCTCCTGGCACTCACCTTTACATCTTTATAACCATTGCTGAGGTCACCTCTCAGGTTCCTCCTCTCCCAGCAGCACAGCCCCAGCTCCCTCAGGCTCTGCTCCTAACAGAGCTCTTCCATTCCCTTCAGCATCTTTGTGGCTCTGCGCTGGACTCTCTCCAGCAGTTCTATGTCTCTCTTGAACTGGGGGCCCAGAACTGGACACAGTACTGCAGATGTGGCCTCAGCAGGGCAGAGCAGAGGGGCAGGAGAACCTCTCTCCACCTCCTACCCACAGCCCTTCTAAGACACCCCAGGATGGCATTGCCCCTCCTGCCCACCAGAGCACATTGCTGGCTCATGGGCACCCTCCCATCCACTAGGACCCTCAGCTCCTTTTCCCCTTCACTGCTTTCCAGCAGCTCAGTCCCCAACCTATGCTGCTCCCTGGGGTTGTTCTTTCCCAGGTCCCAGACTCTCCCCTTGCTCTTGTTGAATTTCATTCCATTTCTCCCTGCCCAACTCTCAGCCTGTTCAGGTCTCACTGAATGTCAGCACAGCCTTCTGCTGTGGCAGACACTCCACTCAGTTTGATGCAAACTTGCTGGCAGTGCCCTCATTCAGATCATTGATGAAAACATTGAACAGAACTGGTCCCAGCACTGACCCCTGTGGGACCCTCACCAGTGCCAGCCTCCAACTTGGCTCTGTCCCATTGACCACAACTATCTGGCTTCTTCCCTTCAGCCAGTTCCCATGCACCTCACTCCCTGCTCACCCAGACCACACTCACAGGGCAAAAGCTTTTCCTTATGTTCCCATGGCACCTCCTCTGCTCCAGCTGGCACCCCTTGTCCTGTCTGAGAAGGGTCTGGCTCCATCCTCCTGACACATATTTATAAACACTAACCAGGTCCTCAAAATAATTTGTCTGTCCTCAAAACCCTTCAGCTCCTTACCCTCGTTTGAAGGTGCTTTGGGTCGGTGTCCTCGTCAGCTCTGCCAGCATCACCCACAGGCTCAGCAGTCCTGTGTTCTGTACACATGAGTAGCAGTGCCAGCCTGTGCCTACATCTGGGCTGAAGGTGCTCATACCATGGGGCACTGCACTGAGCCGCTATGGTCTTCAAAACCATTCAGCTCCTTACCCTCATTTGAAGGTGCTTTGGGTCAGTGTCGGTGCCAGTTCTGCCAGTGTCACCCACAGGCTCAGCAGGAGCTGCCTGTCCTGTGTTCTGGACATGTGAACAGCTGTGTCAGCCTGTGCCCATGTCTGGGCTGAAGGTGCTCATACCATGAGGCACTGCAGTGAGCCGCTGTGGTAGTGAGGACCTCTCAGGCTTAGGTTGCCACCCACTGACTTCAGGAGAAGTTAGATCTGTCCCTTAGGTGCAGACACACATATACAGCATCTCTGCAGAAGACATTAAAGTACCCAACCCAGAGCCAGTCCTCCCTGCCCAGCTACTACTGAATAAAAAAAAAAAAAAAAAAAAAAAAAGGCAAAAAGAAAGAAAAGAAAATCNAAGGGGGGGGGGGCAAGTGAACCTTCTCAGCCTTTATTTACATTCTAAATAAAGTATCAGCTCTTTGAGTTTTGGTGTTATTTTTTTTAGTGAAATCTGTGAGGATCAGTTATTATCATAACAGAGATAATAATAAATCTACTTTGACCTCTAAATGTGGAGTTGGGACTACAATGCAAAAATTTCAGCTCAAGTGGGGAAAAATGTTACTGTATCCTTGGGGCAAGCACATATCCAGCCCTATCCAGCCCTAGACCTTAAAGGAGGTATGCAGCAAGTGCAGATAAGTGGATGAGCAGGTGCCCATTTCCTAAGGCATTTGTTTCTATCCAAAGTGCACTTTCGATGGATACAGAAATAGATGTTTGTGTGCAATTACACAAGAATGCATTACACAAGAATACATTGGCAGAAAGGAACAAAGGAGGGCGAAGATGGCAATTTGGAGCTTAATTATTACCATTAAGACAAAAAATCCTGCTTCAGGCACATCGGCTTTAAAGCTCAAATGAAGTGAAGGCCTTTAGAAGGTGGAAGCACTGAACAGCTATAAATAGAAGCTCTTCAGTGTGTGATACAAAGCTGTGATGTGACACAAAGGCTGGGATAAAACCTTCCTGTGAAAGCACCTGACAGCACGAGAGAAGAGCCAGATCACCTCAGTGAGTGCTGAGAGCCCCTAAACTCGACAGGATCTCTCACTGATGCCCAAGGTATTTCCTCCTCTGACCTGGCAAGTTTGGAGTTGTGCCCAGGCAGCCTGCCCGATTTACTCCAGGACTCCAGTCAGCGCCAAGAGGTGCAGCACCACGCCCCTGCCTCTGCCGCTGTGGATGAGTCAGGCACAAACCCTGTACAGCCTGAGGGCTGGTGACATCTGCCTGCCCAGCCCAGCCTTGTCTCCTCCTCTTTCACAGGCGGGAGCTGAAAGGGAAGGATGCTCCGCCGAGGCTCTCTCCATGGCTCTTCATCCTTTCAGCATCTTTCCCAGTCCTCAAGCTGACCTTCCGTAGTCCCTGTTACGTGAACAGCTGTGGCTGGGCAGAGGCAGGGATAGTGCTTGTTGTTGGACACAGCCTGGGGACAAAGCTAAGGCTTCAGCTGGGCACATGCAGTGGCCTGCAAGTGGCTCTGCTGCATTCGAGTGTCAGACATCACCTCGCAGTGTTTCGGTAATGCTTTTTCCATCCGGTCCTCCAGGGAAGGGTAGAGAGTCCCAGGAGTGGACCCCAGCATATGACCAATTTTTCTTTCTAGCATCCCATAATTTTGTTATCTCACTCTATTTAAGCTGGCAGCAAAGCTCTTTTCCTTTCTTCCCTCTCTTCCTCTTTCTCGTCCTCTGGAAACTTTCAAGACCCGTCCTGCGTGACCTGCAATGGCAGGGGGTTGGAGTTGATGCTCTCTGGAGGTCCCTTCCAACCCCTAACACCCTGTGTTCCTGAGATCCCCCAGGGAGGCACAGGAGCTCTCCGATCTCTTATGTCTGTGATCCCTCGGGAGCTCGCCGGTGCTAGCAATGAAAACTCAGACCGTCTTTAAGCAGCCTACTCACACATTTGTTTTACCGTGCCTGCTCCCAGTGAAACCGCTTTGATGCCACTGCCCGTAACTACCCCTACAAAGAATTACTAAGGAATGAGTCGCAGCCGTCACCAACTTTGACGAAGCAGCAACTGCAGTGCTCGAACTTAAGCCCAGCGCCTGCCTTGGCACAAACGAGAACCAGAGGCTTTCGTCGGCAAGGCAAAGCTCCCAGCGCCGCCACACCTGCGAGCCACCCAGCTGCTGTTCAACCAGAGCCGGCTGCTGTTTCCTTTTCCTCAGCTAAACGACAGAGCGCTCCGGAGAAGTATGTGAAAGGGGCTCACGTTAGACAGAGACTGTCATTAATGCCACGGCTCCGAGAGAAGTGACATTTCTTTTGTGTTCATTCATAACTGCTTCCTGTCTTACACCTACACAAAACCCCTGACTGTAATTACAGCAACACGGCGCAGAATTCAGAAGGGAGCACTGATTTGTGTATAAATCAGAAGTCATCTCCCCCTGGCTGTATTTACATGAAAAAAAAAAAAAAAAGAAGCTTAAAGGGCAGCTTATGGCAGAGAACCTCAGTCACAGCTGATACCACCGAAAGAGCACAATGTGGTCATTGAAATTCGTCTGCCGCAGGATTTCCCAAATTAACCAAGCTTAGATCTACAATCAGTTTTTGAGGGGGAAGGAAATATTCTCTTCCACTAGTAGATTTTAAGGGCACCATTTCAGTTACATGCACGTGAGTTCTTGCCACGCTCTTCTGTACTGCACCTGGCTGCCAGCAGAGCCTGTTGCCCAGAAGAATCATAGAATCATAGAATGGTAAGGTTGGAAGGGACCTCAAGGATCATCNCTGGAAGGCTACTCTAAGGTCTCCTGGAAGCCTTCTCTTCTCCAGGCTGCAGAGCCCCAACTCTCTCAGGCACAAGCTGAGTCACAGGGTGTGAACAGAGAAGGGGATCTGATGGTTAGGAGAGCAATTGTAAAATTATGATAATTATCAACAATTAGCCATTTTCCCCTTTCTGATTGCTGGAGAAAAGCAGTGCAAGGGAGGATGCTTGCTGGCTGATGGCTATGCCCATGCTGGAGCAGATTGCTTCCGCAGCTAATCTGTGGGCCAGAGCAAAAGCTCTGAAAGATACATGAATTTCATGGGCTGGGGTCTAGCTGGGGAGGGCCCATGTGCAGCACACTGCCTGCAGAAGAGCAGCAGACTGGCTTTTTGGAGCTGAACAAAGCTATTTTCAGCCGGATCTGCCCCTCGAGAGATCCCTCCCACACATCAGTCTTTATTACAGGTCGCTCTGTTCTGTGCTCCCCTGTCAGTAAATGGCATCTCCACTGCAGGTGCTAACCTTGCCCCAGGGAAAAGGGGAGTGTGCTCCTCCTTCCCCACCACCCCAGCCTTCCTCCAGGTAGCTTGCTCACCTAGATAAACCTCTGCAGTTAGTCTGCAGGGAACCTTCAGGATGGAAAGCCTGAACAGAGACATTTAAATAGCTTCCTCATTTGAGCTGCAAGAGGAGGTTCAGGGAGGATGCAGAACTGCAAGGTTTTGCACAGGTGTTGTGCTGGTGGTCACTTGCACACTGGGTAGAGAACTCACATGTGGCAGAGGTATATGTTGTTAGGAAAGCCACTGCACAACTGGGGTTTCCTGAGGGAAGTGCAAGAAGGTAAGAGTGCATGAAGCCCGCAGAGCTGCCACTACCTCATGAGGTCTAACAACATCCATAAACCCCTCCCTCTGCACCACTTTTAGCTATACTGCAACAAAATGTGCTGCATTCAGAGAGGCCTGGACATGCTGGGTGGGAGAAATTGAGTGAAGTACAAGTGTAGAGCCTTGCAGCTGGAAAGAACAATCTCATGGGCTAGTATGGGCTGGCGGCTGACCTGTTGGAGACCAGCACAGGCGAAAGTGACCTGGTGGTCCTGGCAGACAGAAGGATGACCATGAACCGGCAACATGCCTTTGTGGATAAGAAGGCCAGTGCCATCCTGGGGTGGATTAGAAGGGCTGTGGTTAGTAGGTCGAGAGAGGTTCTCCTTCCCCTCTACTCTGCCCTGCTGAGGCTGCATCTGGAGTACCGTGTCCAGTTCTGGGCCCCTCAGTTCAAGAAGGACCTCGAGGAACTGCTTAACAGAGTCGTGCACAGAAGCACAAAGATGCTGAAGGGAGTGGAACATCTCCCTGATGAGGAAGGCCTAAGGGAGCTGGGGCTGTGACTTGGAGAAGCCTGAGGGGGGAACCTCAGGGACGTTTATAAAGACGCAAAGGGCAGTGTCTGGAGAACAGAACCAGGCTCTGCTCAGTGATGTCCAGTGACAGCCCAAGGGGCAGCAGGTGCAAGGAGGAGCAGAGGAGGTTCCACGCAAACATAAGTTAAAAAACTTTTTCATTGTGATTGTGACAGAGCGCTGGAGCAGGCTGCCCAGAGAGGTTGTGGAGCCTCCTTCTCTGGAGACTTTCCAAACCCACCAGGATGTGTTCCTCTGTGACCTACTCTAGGGGATGCTGCTCTGGCAGGGGGGGTGGACTGGATGATATTTCAAGGTCCCTTCCAACCCCTAACATTCTGTGACTCTGTGAAAATGAGACCACAATGGTAGAGCTGCGAAACATCCATCTTTGAGTACTCAGCTCAGATTCACTGTTTTGGGAGGTCTGTGGTGTCCTGGCTTTGCCTGGGCCTGATAGCAACTGTAAGCAAAGATGAACTGATCAGGACTGGTTACTGCATTCATATTATTTATCACCCCCTGAAGATTTCTTCCTAGTGAGCCACCTAAAAAACTAATATTAAAATTGATTTTGTGAAGCATTTCCAGATGCTGTCATAAATTAATACTAACAGTGAGGCCACAGCACAGAGGGAATAAAACCTGAGCAATTCTGGCATGCCTTTGTTTTTGAGTGGGATCCTGTTTGAGGAAACAAAGTCGATGCAGAGTGTAACTTACTTGTATTAAGTCACACCACGATCTCCCCTACCACTGACTAGTGTTTGCTAGATTAAAAACACTGCTAGGAAAAGAGTAACTAATCAATCAGAATGGCTCATTGCCCATGACTTCCCCTGATCAGCTGTGTGTTTCAGGTCTGTTTTCATAGAGACAGCCAAGTGAAGAGTAGAAGTGCCTGTAGTGGAAGAACAAGAGTAGTGCTTTAGAAATCACAGTAAAGACTGCACTTTTTTTTTTTTTTTTCTTGG
>VWYK01105455.1:18221-46246 GCA_013399775.1 Semnornis frantzii | reverse complement strand
TTTTTTTTAGGGTCCAACCAAATTTAGTCAAAAAAAAAAAAAAAAAAAAAAAAAAGAAAAAAAAGGTGTGTTTTCCAAATGCCAGGGGAAGGTGGTGGGTAGGGAGAGCTGCCAAAGCACCCCCCACAGACAGAGGTACACCCACACTTACATCAGCTCTTCTATTTGCCACATACCAGCCTCCACAGATAACAAAAAGAATCACCATCAAGTGCCCTAAGTCTTCCTAAGGCTTAGGAAGCTACTTTGCATTAAGCATTTGTGTGACTGAGCTTGCAGAAGAGGCACAAAGCTGTCCTTGTGCCCGAGGAATGGCTACAACCAGATAAGGAAGGATTAAAGCTATGAACAAGCCTCATGGGACTTTCCATAAAGCTTTGTGGAGCTTGAAGCATGGCCAGCAGGGCAAGGGAGGGGATTCTGCCCCTTTGCTCTGCTCTCCTCAGACCCCAGCTGCAGTCCTGGGTGCAGTTCTGGAGCCCCCAGCACAGGAAGGACATGGAAGTGTTGGAGTGGGTCCAGAGGAGGCCACTAAGATGCTGAGAGGGTTGCAGCAGTTCTGCTGTGAGGACAGGCTGAGAGAGTTGGGGCTCTGCAGCTTGCAGAGGAGAAGGCTTCCAGGAGACCTTAGAGTAGCCTTCCAGGATCTGAAAGGGGCTCCAGGAAGGCTGGGGAGGGACTATTGACAAGGCCTGGGAATGCCAGGACAAGGGGCAATGGGTTTGAACTGGCAGAGGGGAGACTGAAAGTGGATGTTAGGAGGAAGTTCTTTACAGTGAGGATGGTGAGACACTGGCACAGGTTGCCCAGGGAGGTTGTGGAGCACAGAAGCACAGAATGTGATCTTTGATCATGTTGGGTGATTCTGTGCTCCACAACCTCCCTGGAGGTGTTCAAGGCCAGGTTGGAGGAGGTCTTGAGTGACCTGTACTAGTGGGAGGTGTCCCTGCCTATGGCAGGGGGTTGGAACTGGATGAGCTTTGAGGTCCCTTCCAACCTTACCATTCTATGATTCTATGATTAGTTATTAGTAAAACTCCTGCAAGACCTTCAGAGATCTTAAAGGTGTATTCCTCTACCCAGCTCCACAGCGGGAGTCCACAGACTCAAGATAGTAGGAAATGCTCACAGGTAACTTAGGAGATTAATTTGGCAGCTCAAAATGGGATCCTGAGCAGATGCTGTGCAGCTACCTGAGAAGATGCTGCAAGGCAAGGGAGGTTTTCTGTTGCTTTCTCAGACGTAGCACCCCAAGAGCCACTGAACCGCAGTGACAACCCCTTCCTGAGGATGAACGGGTCTCAAGCAGCTTGGGGGGGCTGCAGTTTTGTAAAGAGAAAGAACATTAGCAGTCTTGTTAAACCCATAGTGATCTAGAGGATGTTAGGAAGACAAAAGAGAGGACGAACCAGCAATGCTTCTAACACAGAGCTTCTATGATATGATTTGTTAATAAAGTAACATTAAATTAAAATGAAATTAAATGAATGATCAAAGAACTCATAAGAAGTGCTGCCTCAGAAAGCAATGTCAACGGCTAGAGAAACTGCAAGGTTTTGGCCTTGGGGATACACAAAGAGAGAGCCTGGGGACAACACTGCCTCCCAGTAAGTCTTGTGAAGCAAGAGTGCTGGGCAGATGGGGCTGGGGAGGTGATGAGGCAAGGCAGAGGCCAAGCAAGAAAATCGGTTGATTATGCCGAGTGAAAGACATAAAGACAGTCCTCTGGTGGAGACAGGCACAGTGACATGAGTCCCTTCAGAACAGAGGATTGCTCTCCCACTGAGTCCAGGGGGGTTTAGACAGCGAGATTCCAACTCAGCCACTAGCATCTGTGCATATGGACTCGTCTATCAGCTTGAGGAGCTGCACCTTGGCTGCTCACAGCATGGCAGCCTGCAGTGCAAGATGACCCTTCTGCATGCAGAATCAGTTCATCCCCATCTGCTGCCTTCATTTCTGGTTCTCCCCTGGTGTATTGGTTTAAGTTTAAGTTTCCCAGGGAACTCAAAAAATATATATCTAACAGAAACCAATACAATAATAGTAGGATGCCTTCCCCTCTCCCACCCCTTTTGGAAAGGAAGAAAGAAAGGAAGAGAGAGAAGGGGTAAAACCGCCCAAAGAACAGTCTGGTTATTATTTGGAAGGTAGAAGAAAAACTTCAACAACAAATAAAAGGTATTTAAGGCAGGGGAGTTACAAATAGGTATAGGGAAGGGAAACAAAATACAAAATATATATACAACCAGATGGATGGCAGTGGATGGAAGGGATGCCCACTGGGTAGTAGAGACTGGCCATGTGGTGAGACAGGAGAACAGGAACAAAGAGTGGTGTCAAGCAGGCAGGCCACGAGAGAGAGTGAGAAACGGGAAGATCCTATGTTTATGTAAGGGGTCCAGACAGGCAATGGGAGTGGGCTAAACACTACACCTAGGGTCAACCCACCCAGGAGGGTTAACTCTTTACACCTGGAAAGAGACTAAGAGCCAGGCAGATAAACAAAACCACTACATGTTTTGCTCAAGGTGGCTGCTGAGATAGGTCTTTGTGTTCTCTTGCCCAGTTTGGCTCCTGGCATGGATGCTCACAAGGCATCCATGCTCCATCCTGCCAGTCAGGAGTCAACTGGTGAAAGAGATCACATCTGAGAAGTTCAGGGATAAAGAGAGATGCCAGCAGTTGAAAGAGGTGCAGTAGGTTTTCCAGACAGACCAACATATTCCATCAGTCGATGACACTCATCTGAGCAGGCAGGGTCATGAGTCTGACCACCAAGCATGGTCTGTAGTGAACATCAGGAAGGAGAAGCACCGAGGATGCATATCTGCAAAGCTGAGGACAGCACGAAGTGGACTGCCTAGCATTGCTCTCACCTAACCATGAGCATCTCTTCACCCCATGTTGTTACAAGGACAATGGAAGCCTCAGCGGCTGCAATGTAGGCTACTAGTACAGCTGAGCAGGTCATGGTGCAGAGCTGGCTTGAGTCGCACTGGCCAGGGCCATTAAACCACCACAACATCCCAGTGCTGCCATGTAAGCACACAGGAGCTCCAGTGGGTGCCTCTGAGATCAGTTAGCCTTTCAGAGTGCATTCCTCAGCTGGCGACCCCACACCAGCACTGAGGTGGCTCCGGTTTGTCCATCTGCCTAAACCCACCAGCTGAGAGAAGGCTCCTGGCCAAGAGAGTGCAGCTTTATTCTTTGTGTACTCATCCTTTTGCTAAAGTTTCTGCCTTCCTTAAAAGGCTTAGGAGTTTGAGCCATCATATTAGCTAATTAGCTGATATCTGTGGCCCAGTTTGAAGTAATTATGGTAGCGTCACTTTCATTCTCATGACTTAGAGTTTATCCTGAGTACAGGCTACATAAAACTCAAAAGTCTGCCAAAGATTAACTGGGTCACAAGTGATCCCTGCATAATTAATTTCTGCTCAGATGCTTACTGGATTACACATGCATGTTCCATCACTAATTCAGTCATTTCATCTCCATGGCATAAGTGTCCTTACATAAGGACAGCTCAGATTCCTCAGATGTTCTCTGAGTTCTCTGGCTACAGCCTCCTTCCATGACTCTCCTGCAGCACAGGACAGTTGAAGTCTCTCCATTTCCCAGTGAGGCAGCTTTGTGACAAGGAAAACTGGGGGAAAAAAAGGCAAAGCTGATGCTCTTTTTGTTTCTCCTGCAGAATCCAGTAATGGAAGTCACTATGCAGTAAGTTGCTGGAGCGCTGGGGCACAGAAATAGTGTCACTTTGGTCCTCCTCTCCACAAGGTTCCTTTGCACATGAGATCAATGTGTGGTGCTGTGTGTGTCCAGACAGACAACCAGTTACAGCACCTACAGGAACCTTAGTACGGGATGAGGACACGAGGGTGGATGAAACAACCACCTCGTGGGTAACCCCACAACCCTGCTCCAAAGAAAGCAGCCCAACCTGGGAACCTGGGCAAGACACTACTCACATCAAAAAAGAAGTTCCTCTCTCTCTCTGTCTCTGCAGTCTGCCACTGTCAGTCCCACATCACTAAGGTCCAGCCTTCTCCTGCTGGCCTCACCACGACCTCTCCTATGGAAACTCTCCACTGATACACTCGTTCAGCATCCGACTACCCTGTCAGGAGCTACCTGAAGTGCAGTGGCACAGACAGGTTAGTCTCCCTCTTCAGGGGATCTTGGTTCAGAGGACGCCTCATTCCTTCACCCTCCCTTACAGCATTGGCCACTGACTCCCCACAACATCCCCACATGCACAGTTCCAGCCAGAGGGGTTCAAAACAGAGATGGGGCAGGGCGGGGAACCAGCTCTTGGGCTCCTGGCAGTCTGCAGGGAGCTTGGACCACAGAAGGAGGGCAGCAATCAGAAGAGCCCTTGTAGACAAGATCAGCACTCAAGAGAGTGGGGGCTGCATGCAGGAGGGGATATGGAGAAAGGATATGGATGGTTTTTGTGAGACTCTTCTTGTGCCCACTGCTACCCAACACAGGTTGTGAGGATGCTCCGCCATTTAACCACTGCCACTACATAAAGTGTGTTTGAAATGTCCTTGAACTGAAAACTGTCATTTGAATGTTGCCTGGGGGTAACTCTCTGGTTTGATTTGCAACACCAATCTGCTATCAAGACAAGGAGAACAAAAAAAGGAAACCTTACAGCTAAGCAGGTAAGAGCTCCTGCAGCCCCTTATTGCAGTGGGGAAGGCTAGGTCAGAGACACAGTCATAGGCCCAGCAGGATGCTCCAGCTGGAGCAGTTCTCCATGCTGCAGGGCAGGGCTTGCGCTCAGCAGTGACAGTGTCCCAGGCAGGAGAGAGGCACATCTTGGTCTCCTGACCTGTAAGGAGTGAGCCTCCGGGGCAGCCAGGTTTGGGGGCTCAAACATGTGCAGAGGAGCACAAAGAAGTCCTTTATGCCACTGCAATTGCAGCATTAGATTTCAGTTTTATTTCCAAACATGAGCTGGGCTCTCAGACACAGACAGGCTTTTTAGTCAGCCCTGGCAAAGATGAAAAGCCTGAGAAAGGCAGTGTCTGTTGAAGGACTCATTTACATAAAATAATTCCTCTGAAGGAGAGAAACAGCAAGGGAGTGATTTTTTAATTATAAAGAAATGATTGCAGTCTGGAGGAGTACATGGAGCCCCAGCTCTGGTCCCTGTAAGGTACCTATTTGCAGTAAAACCCAAACAGTAGATCTGAGGGGTAAGAATTATCTGCTTGCTATTATTTTCCAAACAGAATATCATATGAGAAGGAGCAGAGGGAAACACTTTTGCCCTCCCCAAAGGCTGCCGCCTCCATGATGTGTCGTCTGCACAGCAGGACAGAAAATCAGCCTCACAAGCACAAGAGCTGATGCAGAAACACGTTCTGTAAGAGGTTAGGGATGCCTCTGTCCCTGAGCCCGTGTGCATGGAGGAGAGTCACAGTCTCGCCCGACAGGCATGTCTGCCACACAGCCTGCTGGTGCAGCCTGCTGCGTGCTTTCACTGTGTCTTCTGATCCAGCTACTTACAGGCTTCCTTCTGGGTACCTACTGTTTGCCTTGTCCACATCCCAACAGTCCACTTAGCTCTGCCTCTGCTTTCTTCCTTTTGGCTGGCAGTTTGACCTCAGGTACTCGTAACTCCCCTGTAGAATTGTAAAAGTGATGTTGGAGACATTCAGGAAAGGATTTGCCAAGTGGTGCCACCAAAAAGACATGCAGGATACACAGGGCCGGAGGGGCCACCTCTGCACCTCTGCTATGAGATGGCTTCATTTTTTTTTCTACAGCCACTCCTTGAAGGCTGTGAGTTTTTCTCCCTTGAGCATGGGCTTCCCTCAGAGCACGTTTAAATGCGTACATGGATGAGCACAGCAGCAGCGATGCCCTAAATGTATTCAAGTAGCTGATAATAGCAGCGAGTGAGAGATCCTGGACAGAGCCACACACAGACCAATATGATCCAAGCAATGCTCATTTATTGAATATGCCCTTATATACTTTTAACAGACTATGAGGGTTAGCTCATTGTTATCCAATTGGTCCAAATCATTAAGGCACCAATTCCGTGGCATTAAGCAGTTGGTTAAAATCGTTAAGGGACAAGCTGTTGGCAATAGGCAAGTAGTTAAGGGGCAAGCTGTGAGGGCACTAAGCCATTGGCACATCGTTATCTGTTCAGATGCTTCTGGATAGTCCTTGGTTTGATCTCCTGTTGTTGTTCAGTTCTTCTGCAGGTTGCTGTAGCTGGTGTCCTTGCCCTCTGGATGACCCTCATGTAGACTGTGAAACTTCAGCTTACAATTAGCAGTTAGCACAGGTTGGATTGCTCACATGTCCAGCTAATGCAAATTGTTTCCCTACAGCTGATACCATAAAATGCTGACGTGCCTTGAGTCTTTTAACCTGCACACATGAATGGGCTAGTTTCTTTCACCCTTCCTTTAACACTTGGTTCCTTCAGTTGCCTCAGAACTTAGAGTGCTCTCTGCAGAGCAAAAGAGCGGCTCAGAAACTCACCTACACACCCGTGCAGCTAAACACACACACAATCACCAAACCCAGAACGTGGGAATGCTGCCACCCCACTTCCTCTGTGCAGAAAGCACAGACACTGCCAGCCTTCAGGATGGCTCTGGGGCAGGAGTCCCCTTCCCACTCACACAAACACACACAGACAGAGATTCTCCCACAGACCATGTGAAATACGATGCTATTCTTGGGCTTACCAGATCCACTTTGAGCTGAGGCTCACAACAGTGGAACATATGGGGCATTTCCCCGTGTACAGGAATTTTTGGTTGGTCCATAGTGATTTCCTGAGCACCAAAAGACCTGAACAAACTCAGCTATGATCACAGCTGCCAGCTGTATGGTAACTGGTCATCAGTGTGCGACACAGATGTGATTGTCTGCTCAAACGTAGGTCTAAGACGGCAGGAAAATGGCTGCTTCCAGAAGATGCATCGTACACCGCCAGTGACCTCTTCAAGAACACAGGAGAAAGGTTAATAAGTGATAGATCCATCTTTGCAATCTAGGCACATTTAAAGGGAAGAGGGAGACAAACAATGAAATCCCAGAGTACCTGGAGGGTTGGAACTGTAAAGCTTCCTTGTCAGCAAAAGATAAGCAAAAGTATAAATGCCCAGATTGTGCCTCACCGAGTCATGCCCTGCAAGTAGATCCACAGGAATAAATGCAATGGAAGTAACAAGACTAATCAAATGCTTCATTATTGCTCACCAGAAGAAAGTCAAAACCTTTTCTGAGTGAAGCAGGTTCTGCTCCTTCCCCCTGTTCCCCTTATGATGTTATTAATAAAGGTCTGGTCAGCTGCAGGGGCCACTTCTTAACTAAAACCCAAGTGCTAGAGCAAAGATGTGTCATGACCATGGCACTGAAATCTGAGATAAGGGAAGAAATGAACTGCTGCCAGTTAGTCTTCCAGTATCTGAAGGGGCCTACAGGAAGGCTGGGGAGGGATTACTGGCAAGGTCTTGCAATGACAGCACAAGGAGCAACGGGTTTTAAACTGGAAGAGGGGAGATCGAAAGTGGATGTTAGCAGGAAATTGTAGTGAGGGTGCTGAGACACTGGCACAGGTTGCCCAGGGAGGTTGCTCCCTACCTGGATGTGTTCAAGGCCAGGTTGGAGGAGGCCTTGAGTGACCTGTACTAGTGGGAGGTGTCCCTGCCTATGGCAGGGTATTGGAACTGGATGATCTTTGCGGTCACTTCCAACTTTACCATTCTATGATTGTATGATTCTATGAGATCATCTTCTGAGTAAACCCCAGGCAGAGACCTGAAACCTCTGGGAAGGGAGGACACAGTTCTACTAGCAGGGCAGACCCAGCTCTCACCACCAGACACAGGTGAGCAGCCCTGCACTCAGGGGCTGGCTGCTAGTGAGCCTCATTCAGTCCCTGTTGGACCCCTGAAGTGAATTCAGTGCTCGTTGTGGGAGGCCATGCTCAAATCGAGCCCAGCTGACAGAGAGTGAGCAGCAGCAGACTTTGCCCAGGAACAAGCCATGTGCTGTCGCAGTGGATGCTTATTGAGCCTCATGCCTGATGCAGACGAGTGTGAGACAACATTTTCCTAATAGCCCATGCCACTTTTCCTGCATGGAGCCCATGGCATTCTGATGAGTAATGCCCATTCTTATCAACGTGCCTTGTAATTCATGCCCAGAAGCCCTGCAGCCATGAGCAGGGTCCAAACACCAGCCGGCGCCACCACACCCACCCTCTCATGCGCGGCAGCCATCCTTAATGGATAGAAACCTAAACTCACTCCCCTGACAGCAACAGCAGCAATGCTTGCCCTGTTTCCACAGCTCTCCCTGAACAAGGAGTCCTAGGCAAGAGGCTTTTAGGGTACAACCATCTTCCCAGGGTGCTGGTAGTGCAGCCACATATCCAGAGCGGCACTGGGTGGCCCCTCACAGCTGCCCCAGCACCAGGCTTGTATCCTCACAGAACAGATGCTGCTGGCACCAGCACAGAATCCTGGGGGGCATCTGTCACGGTTTGAGGGGTTCCAGGTTATCCCAGACTCCCTAGAAAAAACTAAAAAGACCTGAATCAGAATTCCCTTAGTCTGGAGATAATCAGCTCTTCCTCACTGCTAGGATGGCCAGGTACGTGGCACAGATGCTGCTGCAGGGAGAGGAATCAGAGACAAGAAGCATATGCAGAAAGGGAGAACAACTGGAAGGATGAAAACCATCTCCACCAGGATTGTGCTTTCACTGTCTTGGTAAGCTGCCATTAGACCCAGGTGGCCTCATGTGAAATGAGTTCTCACAGAAGGCAGTGGGATACTCACAGCAGCCTGCATCCCACAGCATGAGAGGGAAGAAAGTAGCTAGAGGCAAGTCAAAGCTCCCAGCCTCCTCTGCTCAGGCAGGCAGGGCCACACCCGTGGGGCAGTGGGGATGGTGCACGGCAGTGCTGCGCAGGCAGAGTGTGCGGCAGCAATGGAGTGTTTCCATCACACATGGAAGAGTTCACATCCAAACAGTTATTTCTTTTCTTATTCATTTCTCTGGCCCTTTGCCCCAGTTTGGGGCCACGAGCATAGCTGGGACTGGGGGGCAGGAATAACTCTTGCCCCTTTGTGGCAGTAAGAATGAGGAGACTGCACACTGGTTGGATGTCTGGAGAGGAATTCTGTTTACAAGAGGATCTATACACACAGCGGCAAGGTAGAGTAAGTACAAAACCCACTGGGCCCAAACCGCCCTTCTGGAACCCTCCACCCCTTCCATCTTCAGTCACACTGAGGGTAGGTGGAAACTGCCCTCCCCAGTTGGGACCTACAAGGCCTCGGTGGCTACCGTGACACAGTACAGCTCCCTGCCAGCTGGGAGCCATCTCCCCCACCAACCACGCAGGACACGCGCTGTTCCTGGAGAGGAGAAATGGGAGCAAGAAAGGCAGGGAAGAGAAGGGGAGAGATTCGTCAAGCGGTGATACCGAAGACAGAATAGAATGACAATATGACAGCATGTTGGGAGGAGTGGGTCCATCCCCCGGGGCAGTTCTGTTAAGGGGCACCTGGAATCCCCGGAACCCCCACACCGGTCGTTCTCGTGCACCTCCTGCATGCACACCTACACATCAGCCAAAACTTCAGAATTACAGAAGTTGTTTCCTAAACCCCCACATTTTTTTCTTCCCTCAATCCTAGCCTTTTCTTTTCCTGTCTCCTCCTCAGTCTTATGTCCTCATAATAAAATCCATAAGGTGGAACATAAGACACTTCCTATTCTCTATCTAAATAAGGTGGAGAACTGTGCAGACCCTGCCACAGCCCAGCCAGGCTTTCAGAGCAGAGGACAGCAGTGCAGTCCAGGTTACCCCTGTCATCTCCTGCTCAGCAATTGCTCTTTCTTACTTGGAAGAAGTCAGTAGGTAAAAGGGATTTCAGAGTCTGCAGGCAGTCTCCTCACTCAGATACTGCTCTCTTTTATGAACTGTCTCTGAAGTTGGGGAGATGAGGTACACAGTCCTAGCACTGCACATAAAAGGTACAAAAGGCCTTTTCTTTTGAAGTTAATAGCAGGAGACTGAATTCATCTCATCTTTTTGTGCAAGAGAATAGTTTCATTGTTCTGCCCACATACTTCACTTGCTGCAATGACATCTGTACTGCTGAAGCGGAAGAGGAAAGGGAAGCGGATGACAGAAATGAGCAAAATGAAATATTTGGGATAAGGATTTTGGAGAACACTGTAGGACAGTGTCTGAGTGAACTGCCATGATCTACGCAGCAGCCCAGACAACCAAACACTGCAGGAGACAGTCCATTCTAGCCTGGATGAACACTCTGCCCTGCCCACACACGCTACCCTGCCTGCACACTCTGCCGCGCCCACACATGCTGCCCTGCCCACACATGCTGCCCTGCCTATACACTCTGCTCTTCCTGCACACTCTACCCTGCCTGTACACTCTGCCCTGCATGCACACTCTGGCCTGCCCGCACATTGTGCACATTCTGCCCTACCCACACACACTGCCCGGCCCGCACGTGCTGCCCTACCTGCACATGCTGCCCTGCCCACACATTCTGGCCTGCCTGCACACTCTGGCCTGCCCGCACATTGTGCACATTCTGCCCTACCCACACACACTGCCCGGCCCGCACGTGCTGCCCTACCTGCACATGCTGCCCTGCCCACACACGCTCCCCTGCCTGCACACTCTGCCCTGCCTGCACACACTGACCTCTGGCATGCACCACCCTTCCTCTGCCTAAAGTGCTTGGAAGACCGTTCCCTGCAAACTCTTTGAGTGCAGACACAGTGCCCACTGGGGCTCAGGGAGTTGGTTGTACTGAACATGCTGTTTCCCACGGCAGGTTAACTCTTTCAACTCCAATTTCCCTCCCAGTTTTAGATACTCCCTGGCACTCACAACAGCATCCTGTGGATGATGCCAAGCGAAGAAGTTTCATGCTTATCTCCCGTCCAGGCAAGGTGGCTGCCCCACAGCCTTACGAGGTAGAGACTGACATGGGGTGAGGAGAGTCTCTACATTCCACTGCTGCCGGAGAGGACCAGCATGTGCCCAGCACCAACACGTCCAAGCGTGTCACTGGAGGTGAGGCCCTGACACTGTGAGCACCCTGTGCCCAAAGGGACAACCTCTGCAGAACACAGCTGTCCGGAGGGCCAGCAGACACTGGCTCGGTGGCTCTGCCCCTACCACCAGGAGCTGGCATTTGCCACAAAGAGGCAGAAGGGGCAGCTGAACTGCAGTGTCAGATAAAATGCCCTGTTTTGCAGAATCCTGCTAGTGAAGGGAGCAGCCCTTGCTTTGCTTCCCTGTGTCAGGGAGCTTGTTGAACCAGCAAGACTAAGGACCTAGCACAGCCCTTCAGAAGAATCTGGCTCAGTGCAAGGCTCAGCCTCCCGCTGCGTGCCCCTGGTTTTGCCAACATTCCTCAGCACCGTTGCACCTTGTCAAACATACTCTGGGTGTAATGTGAGGGACAGGTTAACTGGTATGCAGGTCCTGGTGTAGCCCAGCTGTCTACTCTGTCCCTCCTCACAGATGGAGGGTCCTCCGGGAGTCCCTAGGGGAAAGCACACTTTGTCTTCTGGGAGCAGAATGACTCTCTTGTAATGTCCTCGTCAGCAGTGATGCCTTTTAGCTCATGCATCCTGACAACAGATTCTGGCCACTGGTGCATTGTTTTCATATGTTAAGCCTTTTTTCCTCTCCTTCCTCCTCAAATACCTTCTCCTGTGTGTTTAAACACGAGACACAGCTGCCTCTGCCAGCCAGAGTTCACGTCATGAAAGCCACCAAGATTTACACAACAGGTGTCCTTCCAATCCACTGGACTAACATCTTCTCTGTGCAGTAAAACAATATACTGGGGTGGAGTGAAAAAGAAATCAAATTAGATGATGAAGAAAACATTTGCTGGCTGGAGAGAAGACTTGGCATAACTTCAGCCCAAGAGCTGAATCTTTATTTTTCTCTTACAGGAAAACTAAAGATCTTCTGTAGAGGTAATCAGGCAAAGAATTCAGGCACAGAGAGTGGCTGTGGATGGGGCAGCACCCAGCTGGTGTCCAGTGACCAGCAGTGACCCCAGGGATCAGTACTGGGCCCAGTCCAAGATCTTTACTGATGACTTGGTTTAGGGCATGGAGTCTGCCCTTAGTAAACTGGCAGATGGCACCAAGCTGAGGGCAGTATGGATCTGCAGGAAGGTAGGGAGACACTTCAGAAAGCCCTGGCCAGGCTGGGCCAGTGGTTGAGGCCGACAGCACGAGGCCGATAGCAGGGTTCTACACTTTGGCCACAATAACCCCATGCAGAACTACAGACTGGGGATGAGTGGCCTGGCAGAGAGGGACCTGTCAGTACTGAGTGACTGTCAGCTGGAAATCAGCCAGCATTGTGCCCAGTTGGCATGGAAGGCCAAGGGCATCTTGGCCTGTATCAGGAACAGTGTGGGCATTCTGCCCTGGACCGGCACTGGTGAGGCCTCACCTCCAGCACTGTGTGCAGCTCTGGGCCCTCACTGCAAGACAAATCTTGAGGGGTTGGAGTGGGTACAGAGGAGAATGACGAGATTGGAGGGGGGCTGGAGGGGAAGGCTGCTGAGGAGAGGCTGAGGGAGCTGGGGGTGTGCAGCCNGGCACTTAGTGCCATGGTCTGGGTGATTGGCCAGGCCTGGGCGCTAGGTTGGGCTGGATGAGCTTGGAGCTCTCTTCCAACCTGGGTGATTCTATGATTCAAAGAATTTTTCAGGTACAGTCACTTTATGCTACTGACCTGGGGCTATTGAGCAGGAAACTGGAGAGTTGTTAAGAAACTGGGCATGGTCCAAGCTGGAAGAGCATTGTACAACTTCAAAATTATCTTCTTCCCTTTCTCAGACAATGCCGACTGCCTCAGCAAGGTAAGCCCAGTGCCTTCCAGAAGGCACAGCAGGAGCAGAATCTGCAGGGGTTACTGTGTCCCTGACCTGATAAGCTCCAGAGAAATCAAAACAAAGGTCTCCAGCTGAGCACTGGCTGCAAGCATTTCAAGCTCTGTCGAAACACGCACGTCACACTGGAGCTGTCCCTGTGAGTTACTGCTAGCTGTCCTGAGGACACTGAGGGTGTGTGAGACAGCCTGAAAGTCTTCAACTGAGTGCAGGGATTCTGTTCGTTAGTACTCTGCCACAGACCTCCAAATCCCTGTGGATGAGCACAGGAGCTTGAAGTATATACAACTGCTGCTGTGGTTTGGGTTGCCTCTTTGCTAACGGTGATGGAGCAATCAGCACTGAAAGCATCCAGCACGGAACACTGCCACTGCTCAGACAGCCTTTGTCTTTCAGCAGTGACCAAAGATGGCTATGGACTGTCTCAGAGGGAATGATCTGTGGCCTTCAGGTGCATGAGGTGCTGAGCCAGGTATTTGGAATCGAGGAAGTGTCAGTCGCCATGAGGCCGCGGGTGGGTAGCTCCTCCTGTGCTTTCTGTTCCGAAGTCTCTCCCTGCTAGACAGGCAGCCTCTGCTCACAACTGCGGGCAGGATCGCACCGACGGCACAGGTCAGGCAGCCAGAGCCTGCCAGCAGCCAGGCTGACAGCCTCGGCATGCTCTGACAGCGAGCAGTGTCCCTGCACAGAAGTTGCTCCTGCTCGGAGCCCAGCAAAGCGCTGCTACATGAGGAAGCCATAATGCACAAGCACAACTCCTCAGGCATCTCCCAGCATCACCTGCTGCCAAGGGAGGAGGCATCTCCAGGCAGCCTCAGCCAGCAGCATCCCATTGGTAGCAATGCAGACCCTCTGCTTCTGGGGGCCTCCCGCAGGCCAGCAGCCTTCCAGTCGCTGTAAACGGAGATGTTTTCGCCAAACAGAAGTTATTCCTACAGGAAATGGTCTGCACAATGCCAGGTCAGCCAGGGGCACCGGTCTGCCGGTGGCGGAACACAGTCCAGTCTGTCACTGCCTCTGTCGCAGAGAGAGGGCTGCCGGTTTGCGCTGTGCACAGCACGCTGGGAAGCAGCCTTGGCCGGTGGTCTGTACCTCCCAGCCCTCCTGCGCCCCAGAGCAAGCCCTCCCCGCGCCCGCTGCCCAGCGCCGCTCCGCGTCTCATCGCCCTGCGCCTCCTGCCTCGTTCCATCAGATTCTCTGTCTGCTGCTGACAGTTACCGCTGCACGGCCGCTGCTCAGGGCGCTGGCACCAAAGGCCAAGCAGAAAGCTCTGCGTTGCGCCAGGACGACGCTCCGATGGACGCCTCGGCAGGGCAGCAGCTGGGGAGATCATCTGGAAGGGCTCGCCCGGGAGCCGCCGCAGCTGACACGCTCCGCTTGTACTTTTAGCCCCTCTGCTTCTACCCTCTCTGTGGACAAGGAGGGAGAGGCACGGCTGCAGCTTCAGCAGCAGCACTCCCGCACTACGGTGGGGATGGGATGGGATGGGCGCAATTCCCGTGCAGATGTCCAGCAGCCGAGCGGGACCAGGCATCCGCAGCACGGCCAGTGCAGGGAACCCTCTTGCTCCGCTCTGACACGCGTGGGCACACCCTGCCGAGCGCCTGAGGAAGCCCAGCACAGCACTCTCCACCTGTCCCGTTGTTGCCGGCCACACACATCAGGTTGAAGGGGCATGCTGGAAACCTCAGAGGAGTCTAACTCACCGCTGCCGCTCCTGACAGTCCTAATGGCAACAAAGGAGAGTAGGTGATAACGAGGGCAGCAAAAATAAATCGCTGTGCTTTGGAGGAAGCTGTGAACATTTCAGAGTTTGCAGCTGGGCAGCTCTTCTGGAAAACATTTCAACACACAGGGAATGAAATGTTTTTTTCCTGAAAGGCTGCACTAAAAGTGGATCTCTTGAGTGAAAGGATACATCCTTCCAGTGGTAATTTGGGGGATGCTATTTCAAAAGCATTGATGTGGGTCATGTACAACCTCTCTTAACTCCTCAGTGACCTCAGTGTTTGCGCCCTGCTCCACAATGATGAGCTTATTCTGCATTCTGGCAGCTTGCAACAGCACTACCACATTATGTCCTTGATGTTAGGACATACACAAGGCCCTGAAGCAGCACCACTTCTGCACCAATACAGAATTCTCACTCCAACAGACGATCTGTCCAGCCTCCACTGCTCTGTTTTATCGGGTTACTGCCCTCTGGAACACCTTTCCCCTTTCACAGGCAGCAGGCATTTGAAATACAAGCCCATCTTGCTGTCAGAGGAAGGTGTGCAAGGCTGTTTGATACTTTACTCACCACCCAGGCAGCCAAATACACAAGTCCTCGCTGCACTTCCAGGAAAAGCAGGGTGCCTACAGAACCTACAGTTTTCAGTGAACGAAGGTGTTTGTGATCAGTGGTGTGAGATGATGATGGTAAGTTGGCTGTGCAGCCAAAGGGTCACTCAGGACCTGAAGGTCTTTCACTTGGAGGTTGTTGCCGCTTCAGGCTACTCTTCCATGACTCACTCCACAAACCAACTTCATTGCCACAGCCAGGAGGAAATGATTCATAAATACTGACCTTTCCCCTTGCCACCCCTGCAAAATGAGGTCTGTGTGCAAGCACTGAGAACTGGAGCCATGGGAATTACAACCAGATAAACCATCCTCTGACAACAACATCACGCAAACACTTCCCCACCCTTGCTAGCAGTAGCGATGTGAGCTGTGAGTTGGGCACAGGCACAGGAAAACCCACCTGGAACAAACCAGGGCAACTAGACAAGGAGAAGGTGAGTCAGACCAGGGGAGGCCAAGAGGGAAGGGTAGGAGATAGATGAAATCCCTTGGTCCCCTCTTTGTAGATACCCTGAACTCAACGACACGCTTTGATTTAAAAACAAACAGCGTCCTTCATGCTACGCCAGCCTGTGGGGGTCACAGCGGCAGATCAGCAGTCGTTAAAGAACAATATTTCTTAAATATTAATTGGCACATCCTCAGCACAGCAGATGTCCAGCCCTGGGTGACCTGCCTGCCATCGGCACACTGCACAGACACAGGGTGATGAGGGCCCAAAGCCTTCCCAATCCTGTTCCCACGGGCGAGTGCAGCAGAGGGGAGACAAGTGTAAGGCACACATTCCTCTTTGTCTCTCTTGTGAACCACTCTCTCAACCTAGGAGGTCCTTACTGCTTCCAGGCAGACCTCTCATCAAAACTTCCAAGTCTAAACATCCAAGAACTGATTTCAGTCTGAATACAAACACAGCCAAAATGAACCAAGTTTTCCATTTCTTCCTCACATCCAGGGAAGCCTGAGCCCTGCCCAGCAGAGCAGCATTCCCAGGGTGTGCAGCATGCCTCACACAGTTATGACTGGGAATGGCTAACCAAGCTTGCAGGAATGTCAGCCTGACCTGGCAAGGAGACTTGCTCCTTAGTTTTAAGCTCATACTGCCACAAGGAGGTGCCACAGAGGAAGATGGTAACAGCAAATGGTTCGCTCTGCCTTAGTGAGAGCTCCTCCCCAGGACTGGGTGTCTAGCTACAAGTACCAGGTACAAGGGACCCTCCACTGACAGATGCAGTGAGTGAGGATGGAGGTGTAGCAGCCAACGTGTGTTTGGAGGGAAAGCATCAAGCTTCAGAAGGGGCAATTTTCTTCAAGCTGAAGCATCAAGGCCAGATCCAGCTCCAGCACATAGCTGTGGCTAGCCTGTGCAGGGTGGACGGCTGGCTTCCAGCATGGCAGGCTGCCATGGGTACTGCCATGCTGGAGTTTGGGGCAGCAGCCCTCAATACAGCATCATCCTGGTATGCTCCCAGGCAGCTAGCTCCCCAACTGACCAACCCCACAGCCATCAAGGGCAGGGTGTGTAGGATCATGGAGAAACCTCACAGCATGCAAAGGCAGATGAAGAATTCCTCCTTCCTTCCAGCCCACGATGGATTTGGACTGTTGCTTGTTTCGCCCAGCATCAGCAGCATCTTTGCGAGGGGGAAGCTGGCTCTGAAACCACTCTAAATGTGGGGGGTGTGGAGTGCTCACTGCCCCAATACCTGGCAAAACACCTCCAGGGCAACCATGTGGCTATGGTGCCATCTCCTCTATAGAGTGGTTCCTGGGGAAGCAGTTGCCCTGCACAGTTCTCCTCACAGGCTGCGTGGGACAGGGTTCAGGGCTTGCAGGCAGCCTCGAGGACATGACCCTTGTAGAAGCTGGGTGAGAACAGAGAAGTCAGCTTGGTAAGTCTTTACACCGCAGAGAGAAAAAGCTTATTAGGTAGCTGCAGGCAAGCAGGCAGAGCTACCAGGATGAGTCAGGTTCTGCAGTTTAAGAGCAGCTCTGGGGAGCCAGCAACGGAGAGAAGCATCTCAGCCACTTTGTGCTACACAGTGCCTGCCGCTGCCAGCACTACACAGCTTTACCTTCCCCTTCACTCCCTGCAAGAAGCATGCTCCTGACTACAGCATCCCAACAGCAGAACAGCACCATTCACCTCTGCTTGGTGAGGGAGGCCAGCAGGACTGGACCCGGAGCACCAGCAACCTCAGAGGCCCAAACGGGGATGAATGGGTCCCTTTGGGCACAGTGTGAGGGGCAAGCACGAGTGGCAGCCCCTGAGGGACTGATGTGGGTAGCTCTGGGGTTCACTTCTGCATGCATGCTGCTGCAAGAGGTAGCTTTGCAATGGAAAAGCAAACGGTCTGGAACAGGAGCACAGCTATGCTGCAGGCAGAAGGCTGGGAGGACAATGCCCATCCTTGAGGCAAATTCGAAGTAGTTGCTGGCACAGGTTTGGCTTGAGCAGGAGCAGCCTGGGTCTGTTGTTGCGGACTGCCCACTGCCCTCGCTATGTGCCCTCTCCTAGACTGCCATCTGATGCTGCCACTCTTGTTTTTCTCACAATTTCGTTATCCATAGCAGGAGAAATGGCCCCTACAAGTCTGCCGTTCTGGGATTGTTGTTGAGAAGCAGCCATCGGCAGAGTCCTCCCGCGAAGGAACACAAGCGATGAGAACAATGACAGGACTTAATCGTTAACCAGTGGCTCCCACTTTGTCACCACTGAGCAGCTGTGAATTCCTGAAGACAGTCAGGAAGGTGGAATTGTGCTGAAACGTCTGCTGCAGCCCAGGGCCAGTGTCTCTCCTAGTGTAAGCAAGGGCTGTGTCAGACCCTCGCTCCTCAGCATCTGTACCAGCTGTGATGGTTTGGGAGCTCCCTGCTCCCCCACACTTTGTAAAATCCCCCAGACTAGACTCAGTCAGCTGGAAGTTAAGGACTGAAGCTCTATTTACAGCTCAGCACAATGTACAAGCAGAGATATACACAACATACAGGAATAGTTACAGACATATACAAGTTAAAGGTAATACAGAAACACAATTCCCCTCCCAGAAATCAGAGTCCCCAGGAGGGGCTCCCAACCACCCTTCCACCTTCTTCCCACCCCTCTGGCTTACCCCAGGGTCTGGCTTACATGCAAGGTGAGTTTGGAGGATAGGCCAGGAGGGTTAGAAGCAGAGTGGTTAGTTAGGTTAGTAGAGAGGTCAGCAGACAAAACCCACAGCTACTGAGAGACCAAGACTCTCTTGAGTGTCTTATCTATGTTTGTGTCCTTGTTGCTATACATCTCAGCAAGCCTATGAGTGCAGCAGACATCACCAGTGTCTGCTTTTCACAGCCTAGAATATTTTTTTTTCCATTAAAATATTCCAATTAGCCTCAAACCAGTACAGCAGTTAACAAGAATTTCTCCTGGCGCAGCCAGGACCTGACTGGCAGTCGTCATGCTGCCAGAGGATGAATACCTATACAGATGGTATTTTACCTATTTCATGCCTGTCTCTCCTCCTCCCAGTAATTGAGGGGCTAGAACAAATTATGACAAAGCCCCAATAAATGATTTTTAGACATCTTTTTCATGCTGAGGCTTGAATAGAAGCCCAGCCTTCTGATTTTGATGCCATACTTTCTGAAGGGACAAATCCTCCACTGAGGTCAGTGATGTTTTCTCCTGGATTGCAGTGGTGCTGTCATTGCATCTATGCTCTCTCTTTTCCTGAATGCCCCATTCACTTTAGTTGTTCCTTCTAAACAGAGGTGTAGTCAGTCCTGTCAGCACAACAAGGGCAGCTGCACCAGAAGCACTTCAGGTGGTAGGGCTCCTCACAAGGTAGGTAGCATTCCACCAAGGAAAGCCAGGCCTGGTCTTTGCTGAAGCTTCCACCAGCATGCTTCGAAGTCTGTTAGAAAGCATTCCTCAGCCATGGGTATCTGATGAGGAGATCAGGGAAGGGCAGGGAAAGGCCCTGGTACCCTGTTCCCTAAAGAGCTTTCTGTGGAGCTGCTGCTTTCTTGCCAGGTTTCTTGAGCCCTTCCATCAATGTGCCATGCTCAGCGCAGGACCAAGGTGCTCCGTGTGCCACTGAGCAACAGCCAGGCCGCAGGGCACATCAGAAGGCATGGCCTGCCCTGGCCTCTGGGGCAGCCTGCACATGTAGGAAAGCTGACTGGCAAGGAGGCCACACAGCTAACCAGAGGAAGGGGAACTGTACAGCCTCCTCCACTGCTGCCTTTCCATCAACCTGCATCACAACTGGCAGCAGCAAACCCAGCCTTTGAAGAACACCTTGCAGGGAGCCAGGGGACCACAGAGGAGGAATCTGGGCTATTTCTGGGCTCTTTCTTGATGTCTCCATCATCAGTTCACTTCCTTTGTGGGCACCTGGGCTCTGGTACCTGTGGAGAGCTCTCAGCAGCCCACCATCCCTGTGCCTGCCCTGCATACTTCTGTGCACACCCCTGTGCACATAGAGGTGCAAGCTCTAATTTCAAAAGCAGAGCAGGCTCCAGAACTTTGGACCACTGTACTAACAAGCATTCCCGACGTACTGAGCTGCGAGATGTAAGAATATGGCAACATATTGAGGGTGAGCAGCTGTGGAACATCTCTGGCTACTTAAGAGTAGTGTTTTCCTCATTCCTGCCACTTCACTTGGCACATGTCTGTGAACAGGAGGGCTTGGACACCCTGAGTAGGTGACACACGAATGCAGGGGCTGGAGATCTCTTTGAAGCTGCCAAGAAGAACAAAGTTTCTTGGAGGAGGGAGGGGAGTGCACAAAAAATGAGCTTTCATCTTCCAAAAGCAATTAAGGGATGTGAAGGGAGAACACAATGACAGGGTTCAGAAAAACTGAGGACTTTTATGGGTCAGGAGTGGGCAGCAATTAAAACAGCTGACTGCAGCCCAGAGCTATTTAGCCTACTGCCAGTGCAGCATCTAGAGCAAGTGTGTTTCATAGACTCACAGCAGCCAATTGTAGATAACAGCTTTACAGTGCCAAGAAGTCAACATCTGGGAGCTGAAAACAGCTGTACCCTGGTGCCTTTGTGCCACAGCAGTGTGCCTGAGGAGGATGCCTGTGCTAACCCTGCCAGCTCCAGAGAAAGCCATGCCTTTGGGAGTCAGGCACTGTGTAAGAACCACACTGAATGCAATCCTCCATCAAGTCAGAATTCTTCAGGTTATCTTTTCTTTTTCTTTTTTTTTAATTTTATTTTTTTTCTGAGTGGTAGACACAAATCTTGCCACCCTGTGCCTGTCATCCAGTTTAAATAAAGAGTACAAGGTGCAGGACTGGAAGACCTCTCAAGAGTATCACAAAAATAAACTGCTTTTAGATTCATCCTTGCTTTCAGCACACCTTAACTTCTGCCTGCAGCAGAAAGAAGGCAATGACAGCAGCACAGGCAGAGCAGATTTCACCTTTAATCAGTGCCGTGCAGGAAGCAGTGCCAGCAGCTGTGAGAAGGGAAGCACAAAGCCATCTCCTTAATGTCTGCGAATGCTTTCAAACATTTGCCGCGAAGGCCTGGCAATACAAAAAGGCCACCCCTGAAGGGTA
This sequence comes from Semnornis frantzii, assembly GCA_013399775.1. Lineage (NCBI taxonomy): Eukaryota > Metazoa > Chordata > Aves > Piciformes > Ramphastidae > Semnornis > Semnornis frantzii. The sequence goes on along the minus strand of VWYK01105455.1, from coordinate 25,392 downwards.
TCGGTGCAGGACTGCCCTTAGAGAGATCTGCCTACTAAGTACCCTTGGGCCAGTTTGGGACAGGCTGTGACAGCTGAACAAAGAGCAAGCCCCAGCTATGCCAGGAGCTCCATTTTACAAGGGCAAACCTCACAGACGATGGCTGCATACAGACTGGGCAAAGGACATTTCTGTGGCTGCCCAAGGGCTGCCCCTGTCTTTACAAGGCACCAGCCTCACCAGTGAGGCACAAAAAAGGGAAGGTGGAGCAGCTGCCAGCATCGTGGTTTGCAAACCTCTCCCACTCAATGCTGCATGCTGAACTCAGAGATGAGGAAAGGGAGAGATGTAGAAAGACTAAGCACATCCAGAGCTCAGCAAAACTGAATGATTCCTCCTGAATTCAGATTGATTTAAGGTTTTGACTTCATTTTGAGGGAACACTTGAAAAAAAAAAAAGTCTTTAAGTGAATGCTCTGAAATGTAAGCATTGAATTTGCTCAGATGCAGTTAAATTAGGGAAATGGTCTCTGTAGCCATGCCAGCTTTGCAGATACAGATAAACCCTTTCCTTTTCTGCAAGCTTTTCACTGTGCTAGAGCCCTGCCATTGCCCACAACAATTAAGCACCACACCAGGGCTACCTGCATAAGCACTTACCTTGCTCACTGAGCTTCGGCAGCAAAACAAACTGCTGCAGATTTCCAGCTAACAGGACAAATACCAAGCTGTTTAGAATTAGCTCAAGGGAAAAAGATAATACTTTTTGGTAGGCAGCTCTGTGGCTGAACCTTGCAGAACTAGGGAAAGCCTAGGAACAATAAAAGACCTAAATCCTGAGAGTAAAGGTGCCAAGCACAGGTGCTACAACCCCATCTCTGGGCTGGCTTGCAGGGCATCAGGGACCTCTATTCTCAAGACACAACAACAGAGCTTATCTCACATGTTTGGCTCAGGGCACCTTCTGCCCAGCCCCAGTAGTTCAAGACAAGATAGCAAAGCTGCCTCTGAAATTTTTAACAGCAGAATTATAAGGCTGAAGCTGCTTTGGAGACCTCTGTTAAGCTTTCTGGGGAAGCCCTTGTTCAGCTGCTCCTTTGTCCATGCTAGCACTTGAAAACCGTGGTAAGGAAGAGCAGCACTGGTGAAGCCACCAGCTGCTGTGGAGGCAGCAGCATGGCATGTCCCTGGCAGTCTGGAGAACACCGTCAAGACGGTTTACAACAAGATGCATTCCTCCTCTGTGTGCAGACAGGCCTTGGGAGCAGGAGGTGCTGATGAAGGCTTCTCTGATCAGGTGTAGCCAGCACTGGCGGGATGGACGCAAGCCCAGAGGCACTTCTTGCCCAGTGGAGCCCCTCCTCAGCTCTGTCCCAGATGAGTAAGGACAGTGGGCAGGATGGCAGGGAGATGATTGCCCCACTGCAGTTGCACAACAGAGAGGTCTGCGGGCCATGACTGCAAGCTTCTTAAACCCCCAGGAAAACACCACACAGGAGCAATTTCCAAATCGTCTGGGAGTGCTTGTAGCAGCTTCCCTGGGGCAGCAGCAGCTGAATGCTCCTCTGAAGCTGCTGCTCTCAAGCCTCCCTCGGCTGGCTCTTAAAGGCAGCAGCGCGCCCACTGATTAGCTGCAGAAGCGATCCGCTCCAGCCTGGGCATACACAGCAGCCAGCAAGCATCCTCCCTTGCATTGCTTTTCTCCAGCAACCAGAAAGGGGAAAATGGCTGATTGTTGATAATTATCATGATTTTACAATTGCTCTCCTAACCATCAGATCCCCTTCTCTGCTCACACCTAGCGACTCAGCTTGTGCCTGAGTTGGGGCTCTGCAGCCTGGAGAAGAGAAAGTTTCCAGAAGACCTTAGAGTAGCCTTCCAGTATCTGAAGGGGACTACAGGAAGGCTGGGGAGGGACTGTTGACAAGGTCTTGTAATGACAGGATAAGGGGCAATGGGTTTGAACAGGCAGAGGGGAGATCGAAAGTGGATGTTAGGAAGAAGTTGTTTGGANGATTCTATGATTCTATAATCACAGCACTGGCTTTGGGCTCTGCAGCCTCGGCGGTCTGACTCCACCACTGCTCAGAAAGGTGCTGGCTGATCGCCCCTCTCCGTGGCTCTGAAAGGACATTAGCCTATGTTCGAGGTCCTCCCCTCACCCGGCAGCCTCTTCCCAGGCCAGCTGAGCGCGCCGGTGAGGAATGCTGACAATCTGCTGCCCGAGAGCGGAGCTGTCAGCATCACTTCCCTGCCGCTGAGCCCTCCGTTATCACTTGTGCGAAGGACGAGCAGGCAGCCCGATGCCTTGTGACAAGAGCTGTGACTCTGTTTAGGAGACAAGCACTGGGAACGAGGACCAGGGAAACGTGGCTTAGTGGAACAGGAAATATCAGCAAGCCACGATAAAAATGATAAAAGTGGCCAGGACACGTCCAGCTCAGCTGGAGGCACTGCTCTGACTGGCTACGAGTGGTGACAGCCCCCAAAGAAGCCAATAAAGAAGCAGCTCTTCCACTTCAAGGCTGATGTTTGAAAGAATGGAGTCATTTTTCTCCGTGTTCCTCTGCGCGCAAGAAAAGCCCCTGAGGGAGGTCATCTGAGTGGTGCAGTAAGTGCTGGCACAGGAAAGGGCACGGAGCAATTTTCAGCTGCACAGGCAGTGGAAGGGGCTGTTGTGAAAGCCCCCAAAGACAGACTCACACAGCTCCATCACCCTCTGGCTGCAGACTGGAATCATCTGCTTGTGTATGAGCTGCTACAGCTTTATGCATCAGTCAGTTGCAGGTTTTTTTCCTAGTAGAAAAACGTGATTAGGGTAAGTGTTGCTGGCTAAAGGAATTTCTCTTCAAACTCCTTATTTCTGAGTGCAATGGTCAAGGGAGGTCAGAATGGTAGAGAGACGAAAATTACTACCCTCTTTTTTTCTTTTTTCTTCTTTTATTTTTTTATTTTTCTTTTTCCCTTTATGTGTTTAGTTAAGGCAGTAAGCAGGCTGGACGAGCTGCCTTAACACTGGTTTTGTATCTATATAGGCACTTCAAGTTATTACGGGACTGATAACCTCTCTTTGTCCTTGTAATCTGCAGTAAATAGAAGAGCTTAATTGCTCCGGAAAGAGGTAACAGTGCACAGAGCCCTTCTGCCCCAGAATGCTGTTTAGACTGTAACTAGCGCTGGGAACGACCAGAGGCTACTTTAATAACCTGAAATCTTCCAAATACTCTGCTGAACGCCGTGTGAAACTTCCCTGGTTTGTATTGCTCTTATCTCCACCGCAATGACTTTTTAAGGTTGGTACTTACCTGGCACGGCAGTGACTCATTTGGGTTTCCATCCAAGGACCTGTGGCACGGGCAGGGAGCTTGTACACGGCACTCGTGGTTGGCTCTAGAGAAGGTCCCTGCCAAGCACAGCAAATGAAGCAGTCTCTGCTGCCAGAGGCAAGGACAGAGACCCTGCCTGAGGATGGAATGCTGCTCTTCATCTCTCACACGGCACGACCTTGGGCAGGCAGTGTGGGCTCTCCAGTCCCGAGTTTCCTCTTCCCCAGAACACAGATATGACATACAAGTGGGCTGAGAGCCTTGCAGAGAGCTGCTATCTGGTACAGGAGCTATCGGCCGCGGGCCCAAAGCACACAGCATCATGCAGAGCTGTTCCCTCAAAGGACCCTGCCTCTGGCAGCCAAGCCAGGAACAGCCTGGATTTACTCTTCCAAGGAGTCACTGCTCTTACCACACACTGTGCTTTTACTGCTGCATACAGCAGGAGGTGCATCAGATCCCGGGCGCTGAGCGACAAAACCCAACGGGACTGACAGTGAACGAAGAAGTGCTCTCCTCCCAAACAGCACACGACCCAGCTCCTCTGCGAGCTCTAATGAAAACCCCATGCACAGCCATAAATATCAGAAATATTTACAACAGGCTGACAAGATCTTAAAAACAACAGCAGTGATTTCCTCATCTCTCTGGAAGCCTTACAAAACGGGGGGCAGATCGGCTGACCGAAACGCTTCTGCTGACCACAGAGCTCTGTATGCTTCATGCTTAGTCACTCTTCCTTTACCAGCTTGGGTAATCTGGTAGGGCTGGTCACAAACCATTGCAAGGCAAAGGTTATGGAGTCAATGCAAATACGTTTATCCAAAATCCACCGCTGCCATCACTATTTGACACAAAGGGGAAATCCAACCCCCACCCAGAGAGCCGTTTTCCCCTGGACAGGTAGCGGGCATCGCTGAAGGCATTTGTCAGAAGGGCTTGTGCGAAACTGGCCGGTTGGTGGTGGCTGCAGCTAGTCTGGGCTGAGGGAAATGCCTCTGCTTTGTTATGTTTCTAAAAGCGTAAACAAACAAACAAGAAATCTCAACTACCCGAGCTTAGAGCCTCACCCCTGGCGTTTTCTCCCAGTCCCTTAGGAAATCTTGTAGCTGCTGCGAGCAGCCCAGGGCGCTGGCAGAGAGAGAGCACAAGCTAGCGGCACAACTCCTTTCCCAGCACTTCCCGCAGGAGATGAGATGCTGCCCCTTTCCTTGCAAATTCGGCAGATAGCACAAGTAACTGAGCCTCATCATAAGGTCTCAAGCAGCTCCTAGGTCCCTCAGGTGTCAGGAGACCCTAAGGGTCTTAGCAGGACCAAAGTCATCGTTTCGCAAGGCTGTGAGCAGCGCAGCACGCAACAGCTGTGCTGCATCTCCACAGCCCTTACCCCAGAGGCTCCCCAGGGAGGCACAGGACACACATTGGCACAAACACCCCTGAGACTGCTTGGAACTTCAAACACTTGCTACACAAGTACTTAGGTTGACAATCTTCACAACAGTTGGTTTAAAAGGCAGACAGAAGCATGCTAGTGAGGAAAGTCGTTTAGGTACTTGCTAGGAATTGCTGAGATGTTCCTGCCTAGAAACAGGCAAAGCAGTAAAGGCTTTGGTTTAGTTCTAACCTGGGTTCAACTGTTCCATTTCACCTGTGCTGTGGATTCAATGAAACTGCCAAGAAACAGCTCTGGTCTAGATTTTGTTTCAGAGAGGAAGGAAGAAGTTTTGATTGGTCTCATTTCAGGCTTTGTTTTGTTTTGTTTGGAAAACATATTCCATCTTCTTGCTCCTCTGTCCCTCTTTCCACTGGCCCGGGAGAACTACCAGAATGTCAGCACTGCCACAGCCACACCCCAGCAGAGCTCGCGGGGAGAGGCTCTGCTGCTGGGGCTCTGTTCCTGGGCTTTCTGAACAAGAGACAAGCAGCCATAATGTTTACAGAGGGTCAAAATCTGGTTTATCCTAGAAAAATTTCCTATTCAGTGGATTTTAAATCAGGTTCACATTTTACCTCAATACCTCACACTTATCTCAGTTCCTGCATTCTTCTTATCCTACTGTGGATCAGAGAAAGCTTTGAGAAAACCCTACCAAGACAACATTCCCCTCTAGAGAACAAGGCCCCCGTTTCTACGTGCCTTTCACAGGTACCATGAACATGTGGAAAGCCTCATTTTATACCCTCTTTAGCGGCTTAAGCCCCTAAAGCAGAGTAACAACTCCCCTATGTACCTTTGTAAAGCTATCACCATCCGTGCGGATCAGAAACGGAACCAAGTTACTAAATTCTTGTTCCACTCTATTTATGCCCTTACAGAGCTACTTATTTATCACTACTATTAAAAGCTCCTAAGGGACATCTCCAAAAGCTGTAAGCAACAACAGGCCCTTGAACAGACACTAAATCTGGAGATGTTCAGCTGGCTTTTCAAAGTTGCTGAGCACCAGTGCTTGTGAGAAGTCAGCTTCCTAAGCCATCATTTGCCTATCAAATATGGAGTTCAGTGCCTACATTTTGGATGTCTGCTAGTGGAAAGAGAACTCTTACAGCAAGAGCCTTCTTACAGCAGTGAAGGCCAACACCACCAGTAAGTCCAGGCCAATGTACACTGTACCACTCAAGTTAGTACACTTACAACTGCTGCACTACAGAGACACCTCAAGAGAGTTGGAGACACCACCACCCCCCACCCCCACAAAGCAGCAGAAGCCATCACACTTTTTTTCTTGTCACATTTCACCTCCTTTCTCACAAAGCCAGACCAGAGTGGGTCAGAGGATGGCAGAAGTGTTCTTTCTGCACTGCTTTCAGGTCACTTCAGACACATAAAAAAGAGGCAGCAACAAGGGACATTTAGTGCTTCATTTTAGATGCCTAATATCACAGAGTGAGGCATCATCAGTGAAGACTGTGCCCCAAGGGTCTGTTGTACGGGGACTGGGACGCCATGTAGAGCACTACTGCAGCGTGCAGGGCTTGGCGTGGGTGCTCACACATCACACACAGCAGCAAGCAAATCAGAGGACTCTGCCTCATCATTGTGCTATGTGTGAAGATTAGTTGGAGTATCCAGGTGGCTCTTCCTTGTGGAAGGTACCCACGCAGGTCCAAAGCGTTTCTCTTAGGCTCTCAGATGAAGACATCGAAGAAGCTTAGATCAGGCTTTGATCATGAGAGATACCCCAGACAACCATTCCTCCAGCATGCCAAGAGCTCTTGCAACAGATACCTCTTTATTGGAAATGGAATGCATCTTGGAAAACAGGAAAGACAAATCACATCTCCCAGAGATCATTTCTGAGCCATATTTACACACGAGTCCTTGTGTGGATGACACATATTTCCCCTCACAACAGAATATGCCAGAAAACATTTGGTATAGCACTGCAGCTGTAACTCAGGAGCTGGCATCTGCATATCATGAACCTTAAAGAAGAAACTACTTCAGATGTCAGAGACAACATCCACTTGATCTGCCTTTCCCCCAGCTTCTACACTTTCTCGGTTGCCACAGCTTGAATTTTCTTGCCTTTTAATTGCTTTTTGAGAATTAAGACACACATTTTTTACTTTTTTCTGAACTGACAAGGCACAGTTTTGCTACCATGCACTTGCCCATGTGTATTTTACTGGCATTTGCTGTGGCTGACTCCAGCCACAGCCTGCTGGCTTTTCTCTTTTTTTTTTTTCTGTAAGGAGGTGGTCAGCTTGGTTTCTTTACTTACAAAGCACCAGTAAGATGAAGAATGATCTGCTGCACTTTTTCACATCCTTTGTTTACAAGGCAGTGACAGTATTTAACCAAGTTAGCGCCAATGGACACTATGCAGTAGTAGAGTAGCAAGGAAAAAAAAAAAAAAAGGAAA
>VWYK01105455.1:0-14376 GCA_013399775.1 Semnornis frantzii | reverse complement strand
CCCGCCCGCCGCCGCCTACCGCGGGGCGCTCCCCCGGCCTAGCCTGGCCGCCCCTCCGCTCCGCACTGGGCAGCGCCACCGCCCCCCGCCCTGCCTCCTAGGCAGAGCGCGGAACGGCTGCGGGGCTTCCTCGCTCCGTCTGCTAACGCAAGGACCACAGTAACGAGAGCGCTTCGGCTTTCGCCGCCGTGTTCCGGTACCGTTCGGAATGCATTTCGTCAGCCTTCTCTCGTGGAGAACGACAGCTAAGGGCCCCTCTTCCGTGTGTTTTTTTGTTCAAGCCCGGCAGAGCCAGCGCCAATTCCCACGAACGATCGTCACTCTACACCCACCCTAGCCCCTGCCAAAAGGAGGGATCCAAACCGCATCCCAAAAGGAACACTCAACATTCCCATGTGCCGATGTTCCACAGTGAAGGAAACCCACCCCACGACAAACCATACTGGCAAAGAACTAGGAGCATTTTTCTTATTGTTCTGCTCTGCTACCACACATTTGGTTATTACTAAAATCTCGGGGAATAATTCAAATTCACTGGAGTAGAAAAGTGACCCAAGATTAGTATTAACTACGATCTAAGTCCTTTGATGTGTTAGATGTAAATCAAAACCCCACGGAGCAGAATGTGGCTGCTACTGAAAGTGTGTAAGCTGAATGCTCTAAGTCTCACGCTATGTTTAAGAGCACTGTTTTTTAAAATGTGTTTCACATGGCCATAAAGAAAACCCTCCTCACAAACTTGGCTGCTAGGAAGCAGGTCACGTTGTAGCACAGAGGAGTGGGAGAACATTAGGGGGAAAAAAAAAATCACAATGATAGCTTTAATGGTGTTTTATATCAAATAACATTTTAGAAAGGATTTCCTCTTGTAATCTCTCTCTCGAAGTTCAAAGTTAATTTTGATAAATTGTTGAGAGGTAAGCCATTAAGATAATAACAGCAATTAAATTTATTTAGCTGCTGTACCTTTCCCTTTCCTGAGGTACCTGGAAGGCATTCAAAGTCACTAACAAAGACTACAGGCTACCATGAACTGAACAAAAGGTTGGCATCTTAAACACACAGCTCTCGAGAACAAACTCTCTTAGAGCTTTATGTGCTGCACCATACAGCTTGTTCTCACGGCCACCTCACATGGATTTTCACAGAGGTGCACAATCTCCAAGAGATATCAACACCACTTGAGAGTGTCTCAATTTCCAGTTCACTGCCCTGTGAAGCTAAGCTCGCCAGCACAAGCACCTGCACTGAGAGCCACTGGTACACACAGGAGGTGCTTCACACATGGCTTCAGGGAGGTCAGGATTGGCTTTTCACCTGATGGGTTCTGCCTCTGCGGTCCTGCTTCAGTGAATCACATGAGCAGAAACTTAAATTTGAGACTGTCAAACTAGAATGTAGCCTGCTTAAAATGTGTTCCTCTATGCCAAATGGCTTAATTAAAATGCTGAGTTTATGCAAGGCCTAGGCCATAGGCCTAACCCCACAGATGACTAACTGCACTGTTTCAGTAGTTGCTCCATTGCTGGAAGCAGAACAGCTGCCTGCTGCCAACTAAATGCAGTAGCCAGCAGGATGGCAACTTGCCTTGGAACACTGCACTGTAATACTTAAAGACATTAAAATCTATAGGTGTGTGTTAGTGTCAGTGGCTTTGCTTGTTCTCAGTACTAATACTGTAGTCTGATTAATGGAAAAAGTGTGAAGACCACCATGGAAGGACAAAGATTTTAATCAAATCTAAAGGAGAAAGGGACTAAATCCTAAAGTCATTCTACTGAAGTCTTCCATGGCATAAAATCCTCTGGAGTTTTAACTCAACTCTAAACACCAATGGCCATCTTCTGCTCACTTTACTCCTGAAGAAACTCACCCGAGCATGTGCAAAACGTCGGTACAAACTTGTCCTCTGTAAGCCAGCAAACACCAGCGGCCACTGGAACACTGCTACAGCACTCAGACAAAAGCAAGGAGACACAGACAGCTGCACAGTGCCAGAGCAGCAGAACTCCATTTACTTGTGCACAAGTTGCCAGTAAAGGGTAACAGACTTAATTTCCCTAGACAGAAGTCAGAACTCAACTCCTGAAAATGTTTTTACATTAGTATTTTGAAAGGCCACTTTGAAGGCAGTGCGGTGCCACTGCATTATCCCATGGAGATGCTACTTTCCCTTAAATACATACTTGTATGTTTCATTACCCGTTACCTACCTGGAAGCTTCATCAGCTGGGCAGCTGCTGCAGCCCTTCCTCCTCAAGTATTCTACTCGATGTGCAGATGCCTCCTACTGTCAGACCTGAAATACTACAACCTGGAAAACCACAACCTGCTCCTCATTTCTCTGCAGCTAAGGTCCATTTATTCCTTACCGATTTTCCTCTTCGCCGTGTTCCAAGTTGATACTAATAACAGAAATGTTTGGATGCTGAAGACACTGTCCTGCTCCCTCATCCTCACTTGGACTCAAGTAGTGTAAATTTTGTATGTGTAACCTTAATTAAAGAGTAACTACAGGAAGAAGTAGTCGTGTTCTAATCCCTGAAGCAAGATAAACGTTGAAAGACTAAAAGCTCCAGAATTTTACTAATGCTGTCCTGAGCAATGAATCTGCAGAGAGTGGCTCGACCCCAGCTGTCGGCTATTCCTTCCCAAGGGATGCTAAGCCTGTCCTGAGTGACAACCCTTAAATACAGCCATTTCTCCTCTTACAGAGAAGAGGCTAAAACAGAAAAAGGCTTATGAGGAAAAACTAGAGGAAACATGAGCTGATCACTGCCAAACAGAAGGAAACCAAGGGGAAAAGTAGCTAAGGGTTGGGAAATACATGGCAAAGAGAGGCACTGCAATATGCAATTAAAGCAACTAGACAAGCAAGTGGTCACTGCTTAAGGAACTTTCCTGATCTTCAGCACATCCCATACATTACACTGGGATCTACTGCAGACTGGAGCATCAAACACATCATCTGGAGCAGAGCTCCCCTTTTGTGGACCCCATCTCAGTACCTGTAGATACCCCACAGCACACCAAAGTATGACCACAACTGTCTGACAGGTGGCCCCCAGCACTAGTATTCTCTATAATCCATGGCACTACCAAACCGAGAGACTGCGGGCACAGACTCTTGAACTCTTTGATGCTGCAGCTGCTCCAGTTCGGCTTTTCCAGAATCCACAGCACTTCAGAGAGTGCTGTCTGCCAAAATATTGAAAAGCACTTACACACTGCAGAGCAAAAGCAGCCTGTAAGAGGGTTTAAATGACCTGATGTTGTAGATTTGATCACCTCCTGCTGGGTCAAGTGTGAAGGGTCAGAACACTGCTACTCATCAGCTGCAGCACAGGTAAGACTGGGCAGACACTTGCAACACTGTAAGAATGGTAAGGTTGGAAGGGACCTCAAGGATGATTCAGAGCTGCCATAGGCAGGGACACCTCCCACTAGCACAGGGCACCCAAGGCCTCCTCCAACCCGGCCTTGAACACCTCCAGGGAGGGAGCAGCCACAACCTCCCTGGGCAACCTGTGCCAGTGTCTCACCACCCTCACTGCAAACAACTTCCTCCTAACATCCACTTTCAATCTCCCCTCTGACACTTCAAACCCATTCCCCTTGTCCTGCCATTCCCAGACCTTGTCAATAGTCCCTCCCCAGCCTTCCTGCAGCCCCCTTCAGATCCTGCAAGGCTACTCTAAGGTCTCCTGGAAGCCTTCTCTTCTGCAGGCTGCAGAGCCCCAACTCTCTCAGCCTGTCCTCACAGCAGAGCTGCTGCAGCCCTCTCAGCATCTTGGTGGCCTCCTCTGCACTGGCTCCAACACTTCCATGTCCTTCCTGTGCTGGGGGCTCCAGAACTGCACCCAGGACTGCAGCTGGGGTCTGAGGAGAGCAGAGCAAAGGGGCAGAATCCCCTCCCTTGCCCTGCTGCCCACACTGCTCTTGCTGCAGCCCAGCACACAGTTGCTGTCTGGGCTGCACTCACATTGCAGCCTCATCTTGAGCTTTTCATCACCCCACACCCCCAGGGCCTTTTCCTCAGGGCTGCTCTCAGCCATTCCCCACCCAGCCTGGACTTGTGCTTGGCATTGTGCCTACCCAGCTGCAGGACCTTACACTTGGCCTTGTTGAATGTCCTGAGGTTGGCCTGGGCACAGCTCTGCAGCCTGTCCAGGTCCCTCTGGATGGATCCCTGCCCTCTAGCAAGCCACCAAGCTGTGTGGCACAGTCGACATCTTCACACTTGCTGAGGCTGCACTGATTTCTCTGTCCATGTCACCGACAAAGACGTCAAACAGCACTGGTCCCAGCACTGACCCCTGAGGGATGCCACTTGTCACTTTTATGGTGAAGTAAAACCCAGAACAGGAGTGAAGCCCTCTCTGGAGCTGCACAAAGATAATTCTTGTCAACTCAGCATGCTGAGGTACTGGTGAGAACAGCAACAACCCTTCCACCACATCCTGGCACGCCCTGTGCATCCCCTTCTGCCGCACGCCAAATGGGCCCCAGCACAGGACAGCTTCTCTGCCTGGTGTACTCCATCTGATCTGGTGCACTTGTTCTAAGTTTCCTACAAAAGCAGAGACACAGCCCAGTTGTGGAAGGCCACTAGTTCTGAGCAGAGGTCTAACACTGAGTACTTTTAAGAGTTCCACATCTCCCCCCTTTGCTGTGGGCAAGCATCAGCCATTCAAAGCCATTGCTACAAAACCATCATAGACTTGCAGGGAGCAAGTGCACCTCCAGAGCTAAGCAGTTAAGTCACGAAACCCAGCATGGGAGCAACTTTTCTGACTCATGAAGTCTTGGACTGGAGGATGCTAAATCTATAGAAGGGAGAAAGTGCTGTAGAGTTGAGTCTACCCAATGCAAAGGCAGTCCAGCTCTAGCCCCAAGCCACTCCATTACAAGACTGTCCTTGTCAAAGAGAGGAGTTTTGTATCTTTACATCATTAAACATGCCAGCACAATCCTCCTCAACACAGGGAACGTGAGAAGCAACTGCTGCATAGAGCCCTTTGCAAACAGACATACACAAACAGATCATCAGCTGAAGTTCCCTATGAATTTCTGGACCAGGTCCACAACAACAGACTTTTAAAACAGTTTAAGTGCCAGCTTGGAGACAGAGATCACCACAGGTTTCTGTATCTGCTGTGTTCCATGGCTTACATAAAGACATGCCAAAGTTACAGAATCTGCTTTGTAGCTGGGGAAACATCAGCATCAGGAAGGCAGCTTGGGTTCAGCAGGAGGAAGTGTTGCTACACCTAGCATTTAAATAGCCAAGGTAAGATTCCTAACTGCACCCAACATGACCCTTCTCCTGAAAGCAACTTGAGAAATCTTAGCTTAAATCTGGTCCACTACTTTAAAGATATTGTAACTAATTTTTTTTTAACCATTAACAAACTTCTATCAGACAGGAATTCTGTAGTGCTAATGTAATTCCACCTGTCATTGCTGGCAGTGCAGAATTAACCAGGAAGCATCCCTGTCCATCAAGCACAAGGCACTGAGCACCCTTCCCTCTCACCCAAAGCTTCAGTTTTGTTCTCCTGCCTTTCCTCAACAGTTCCCTGTTTTTACTGCAAGAAGGTAGTTCTCCCTTCAGTACTGCACCCAAAACTGGTCAGAAGCTACTATTTACCCAGATTCTGAATTCTGGTGCAGTACAGCAACAACTGACCAAGAAATCCTATTCTGATGACACTGTTGTAGCTTGAACTGGTGAACAAGGTAACCTCTCTTCCTCAAGCACTACTGATACAAACCCATGAGAAGTGCAAAGAATGAGTCACAACAGTCCAATCAAGGCTGAAAGTTTAACGTTCCTGTGACACGCTGCCTTTCGAACTGCTAAACAAGTGTCAGTGATCACAAAACCACATCGAGCACCAAACCAGTTTTTATTTAACTGATGCCATGAGAACTGGCACCTCAGTCTGTAGGATCATAACCTTCCCTTTGCTGCAGTCTGGAGAGCACAAGAGGTTAGTTGAGAGAGACGCTTACAAAAAATCCATTAAGAGAGATGGATTCAAGGCTCTGGATCTTGCAGGCTGCAGGCTGAGTTTTGACATCTACCAACTCCCCTTTCAAAATATTGTATCCCATTGTGATAGGGAGATATCAAGGAGAAAGCAATCTAACCAAGCCAAATTTCTGAAGAATAGTGGCCTCTGGAATACATGAGACAATTCTAGCGGTGCTTTCTCTTCTTCAGATACACTTTGCCAGATGCTGTTAGTAAAAGTGGGCTAGATCTAAGTAAGGACTTCAATGTTCGAAAGCATAGACTCCAAAGCCCTGCACCAATGACTGCTCAAACTCATAATGTACCTCCAATTGTGTCTCTGCCTGCCCTGAATTTCCAGTTAAGCTTAAATCCTGGGAGACATTTGGAAGAGACCCGAGTGACACTTAAACAGCCGGTAAGGTCAGCGCCTCAAAGGCTAAGCATGTTCTGCAGAATACATGTCATCACAAGAACACAACCACAGCTACCAGAGAATGTGACACTAACTTTTCACTACACTATGATCTGTGGGTTACCAAAAACACTGAAGAGCACAGCTTCAACAATACTGGTTCTATATACAGCTATGTACAACATGAGCTCCTTCTCCCACATCCATGGATGTCTGACGAGGATAAAGATGATGCCTGACAGGGATTCTGAAATTAAGCAGTATGGTACTTAAGGAATAAACAAAACAAACCACAAAGGAAACAAAACCAAACGAAACCCCACTGAAACCCAAACAAAACAAAGCAAACAAAAAGTACTCCAAAACACTTTATAGCACATTAAACCTCCTTCCTCACAGCAGGGCTGAGGATCCAGGACAGCACTTGGGATAACTCTCACTCTGCCTCATTAGCCAACCCTCTAAGCAAGAGGCAGACTAGAGAATTCCTTCAATGAGCCCCATCCTCATGTGGCTGTTGCATCTTGCTTGCCCTTTTCTTTTCAAACCTTTATGGCTAAGTCAGTATATTAATGGCAAGAAAAAGACAAACCACAACAAAAAATGAAACAATGAAGAAGCAGCTACTGCAGAAAGAGCAGCTAGACCCGTGGCTAGGTTGGACAACTTTTTCCGACCCTACAAGGACCTTCCTGTGTTCAAAAAAACCCACCAAGCCCACCACTATCTGGGTACTTGCTTAGACCAGAACTTCAATAGTGATGTGGAGGACAAGGCTGTGTGGGACACAGTGGCATCTTACTGTCTGGGAAAATTCAAATCGAAGACATCAGTTCAAGGCAAGTACATTCAAATCCACGTCTCAAGAGACCTCTAGTGCTGGGCTAGAGGAAAAGTTAGGATGAGAAGGATCTTCCATCTGCGTGTTTCAACTGGCAATGAACATCCAATATGGAAATAGTATGAACCAGAACGTGCAAACAAGTGTAGTGAAGAGTGTTAGGTGGGGAGAGAGGAATTCCTGGGTGCTGGCTTTCTCTTCTGCAGAGGCTTGATGCAGTGAGAACGAAGTGTCCCAGTACTCCCTTGGGCTGCTAGGCAGGTCGTTTGGGATAACGTAGCTCTTCTGTCTACACAGACTGCAAATCCAAGGCACGTTTCTTGGTTCAGATTTCACACTAACAGCCAATGCTTTGGACAAGCAGGAGATACTGAAGTCCTTCATCAGATCTAGCCCTGCCTCTAGGAACTCGTCTTGGGAAACCCACTCCAACACCTAGCTCAGGTTCACAAGGATGGCTTGCTTTTAAAATGCTGTGCCAGTTACTGTTTCTCCAGCAACTCTTGGCTTTTGTTTCCATTAAGTAGTGAACTGCAGCATGAAAGATACACCTTCCCAGTTTACACATGCAGGTAGCACATCATAATAAACCAAGACTAACTTCTGAAAATACTAGGTTTTATTCACACCCCAGTGGTAAACAATAACCTCATGACTAGGATTCTCTTGTAGATCACTATGTCACAAAAATACAAACCCCATAGCATAAACAAGCCAACAGTCATGAATGTTTAATGTGGTCTCGCTCAAAAGTCAACAAGTTCTACTAGTCTGCTCGAGGAGTCAAACTCAAACTGCATCATCATCATCATCTCCTGGTTAGTACAGGTCACTGCCATCGCTAGAACAAAGTAATGAAGGCACAGCTAGTGCAAGCACACTTAAACCCGTTCCGACTACTGGGCTGAGAAATACTTTGGTTGGTTCTTCAACAAAGATTGGTTTAAACAAAGATTGGTCTCAGTTAACAGTTCTGATAATCTTCACAGCTGCAGTCTAATAGCTACATGACAAAGACTTCACAAGAACCAAACTATGTAGCAATGAATTAACATTCATGCTTTAAGGGATTTACTGCATTCTACATTACTGGCAGAAAATTAGACTCTTAAAATGCTAGGCAGATTGAACCTACATTTTAAACTGGTTCTTACATGTTTGAGTTTATTTTCTTTAACAAATTGGTTACTTAATTCTACCAAGATACAAAACATAAGGCTGTAAGTAACTAATAGTTGTGTTTAGGCTATTACAGTGCAGGTAATCCTCAAGGCCACATACACACTGCTTCACTGCTGCTTGCATTCTGCTGGGTTTTGATCCTTCTGCTGAGAGAAAAAGGAAACATCAGTTTGGGGATACCAGTGCTTTAGAAGAACTATTAATATTTCTAAGCATACTCCGTCAAGTTTCAGGACTATTTTTCCATCTTTTCCCTCAAACAAGGGCCTTATGGTACTGTCCTTGGATGTAGCAGCTGACAGTGCATTTATCGTGCCTGTTAGTGCACAGGTATGTGTGTTAGTTTGAGGCTAATTGGAATATTTTAAAGGAGAAAATTAGATTATAGGTTGTGAAAGGAAAACAGTGGTGATGTCTGCTGCACTCATAGGCTTGCTGAGATGTTGAAGACTAAGAATACAAAACAAAGATAAGACACTTGGGCTTGCAGACGCCCTCGGGTGGTCTAGTTTCTGTTTTTCTCCCCTCTGTCAAGTAACCTCCCTAACCACTTTCNTTCAGTCCTTAACTTCTAGCCAGCTGAGTCTAGTCTGGGGGATTTTACAAAGTGTGGGGGAGCAGGGAACTCCCAAACCATCACATCGAAGAACAAAAATCTATTCAGAACTAAGAGTGCTTGGGGCACTCTGAAAGACACTACAAATGGGAAAAGCAGAGTTAGAGGTAGTAACAAACCCCCCAACTCTGAAGGAGTAGCCAGGCCCTCTACACAGTTTAAGGCAAAGGCTTACTCCAAAAGCAACTACAGAGTAATGCAACGGAATACTAAATCATGTTTCATTCCCAACCCTCTGGAAACACCTTCTGCAATACATTCTAGTTCTGTTCTATCGAAACAGACAACCAAACATCATCCTACACTAAAGTGGAAATTTAAGGAAAAGGCTTGGGGTGTGCGGGAGGGAGCAGCGCAGAGCTCTGCTGCAAGCTTTCCTCCATCCCCTTGGTCTGGATACCTACTCTAGCACCACGGAGCTTTCGAATTCAGCTACTTTTCAGCCTATGATCAGCTTAGAACTACTTAAGTCTATGGTACCAATGCTGTCTCTAGCTCACCGGAAGTTCACTCTGGACACACTGTGCTGCCTTTTCTCTTTAGCCTATAAAAGCCAACTTGAAATGGTGGAAATAAGCCCATGTTGCACTTGTTTCATTTGCATTCCAAAACCTTCTTGAATAGAAAGCAATCTGCATAGACTAGAGCAGATTAAACATCACCAGCAGGCTGTACATTTTGGTTAACAGTTCTATATCCTACATCTTTCTAAGTACCATGCTCAGAATAGTAACTCAACAGTACTTTGATTGTAGCTCAGACAATTCTTACTAAGGAATATGCTGCTCCTCCCTTGACACCGCAAGTACATTTTGAAAAAGACATTATTTCACACAGATTTCATTTTCAGGACTAGAACCTTCACGTGTCACTGACAGAAGCTTTCAAGTGGCCAAATGTGCCTTTCCCTCAGACAGGGAAAAGACAGGAGTTGAGTGGCTCCCAAGCAATTTTCCAGCACATTGAACCTGTCTTGCAATTTGCCCTCCCCACAGAGTAGGAAAGCTGACAGTTGCTTTTGCCTCTTCACAGTTTAGTACTGGCTGTAGGTGCATTCCTGAACCTTGACTTCCTCTAGATATTCTCTACCCTGAAAAAGCACTCTGCTGGCAAAACCTGTGTCAGAGTCAGCTTGTGGCAAGTTCCTAAAATTGAATCTGGATTACTCACTCCTCTGCATGTTCTTACAATCTTCATGGAATATTTTCACCATTAGCAGCAGCTTAGTGCAAGTCAATTTCATAGAAACCCAAGCCTGACTAATTTCAGCACTCAAAGCCAGAAGTTCCTATTACAAAATGGTTATTGGAGAAAACCTTTTTAAGTGTTGCTCCACCAATATTAGTCTGTCAGAAGTGGAACTGAAGCATCTTCAGCTAAGACATACTCACCATAGCAGTTAGTGATCAAATCGCTATTTAACCTACAGAAAATACTCAACGTGTGTATGCTTACAGAGACCTCAAACATTCTATTTGATTCCTTACTTTTGGGTCATAATCAGGATCATTTTCTTCATCCGCTTCTTCCTCCCCCTCCTGAAAGAAAACACTTGTTTACATTTCTCCAGCTTATCCACACTCAGTGTCCTAATGACACTTTTAAGTTACCACTTAAATACTCTGAAATTACCACTTCCACTTAGGGGTGTTTTGTTGCCCTCTGCAAAGGACAATCTTTGGACATCAACTGCAACTTAACTGGTAAGGTACCTTAGAGTCACTTCCGTTTCATCTGGGTTTGGGGTTTCTTTTTGGCGCTTTTGCTGCACTGGTTTGGTGGTTAGGTTTTTATTTTAGTATTCACTCTGGATGCAAATGATGATGGTGAACCTTGCATTCATATGTAACACTTAAACTTCGTATCCAGAGCATTCAAAAACTAAAAGGAGCTTATTCCAGGTAACAACTGACGAAAGGGAAACCATTTAAATCAAGGTCATTTGTCAGCTTACCTCATCATCTGCCTCTTCACCTTCTTCATCATACTAGGAGAAAAAACAAACAGGTTTCAGTGTCATCAATACAGCCACGTATAGCTCAGGTAGGCATCATTTTGTTGTGTTCTAAGAGAACTTCTCATGCCTGATAGATTCAGAAGTGCTCTAGGCACCAGCTTGAGCAATGCCCAGTCCCATAAACTGTGCTCTGGCAGAGAAAGCAGTCTGAAGCTCCTTATGTGCAGCACTGCAAGAGTTTATTAGTGTGTGTTAACAATTCTGGCCAGTAGAGTGTCTCAAAGCCTAAGACAATCCACAGGCAGTCACTTCCCTCTTCTACCTCCCCCAGCAAAGGCTTTAGACTAAAGCTTACCATTTCACATGCTAAAATGATTGAAGCCAGGGCTGACTGTGACCAAATCAATCCGTCAAACCATCCTTGTTTGCACAGAGGCAGAAGAAAGAAAATATTTCACCCACATAAAGCAAAGCTTCCGGGGCTTTGTGGTTCATTTTTCAAGTTTAGAACCTTTAAAAGCATTTAATTCATGCTTTGGCATGCTTTGAATGCTTTTAGCACTTTAAGATCCCTGCTGAAAGGATCAAGTTTGCATCTCCAGGAACTTGGTAGCTCAGTATTACTGACAGCACAAACAGGCTGAACAGCTAAACAGACTAATTTATTCTCTGGCAGCTCATCATAGTTCCATCAAAGTACTGGGTGCACCACCCTAAGAATGCCTTATACACAAAATTCTAAACAATCAGCATCCACCATTACTTTTACCACAGAACTCTGAAGTCACCATTTCAAGGCTTAATTACTTTTATGCTGGTCTCTGCTGAGTAATTGAGGAAGATCAGCTGAAATTATGTTGACACATTCATTCCATTTGAAGGACATCATCACTGTAAGTGAGAAACTACCCAAAGCAGCATTACTTCTGCATACTCACATCATCATCATCATCTTCGATGGCTTCTCCCGTGAAGTACAGCACCGACCGGGGCACTATGCGCTCGCGCAAGAAGTGGCCTATTTCAAAGTCTGCAGCAAGGATTGCCTCAGAATCATCATCCTGCACAAAACAACATTACTTCCTAAACCACACACTGATAACAACTTCTGACACACACAAACTGCACAGGCCTCCTTCGTGGCCAGATTTGGACAAATCCCAGCGATGGTTTCTGTTCAGGACTTGCTTTGTACCCTGGAACCTCTCTGAACAGCCTACCTGCGCTGGGTTGGTTTTGTTCAGCAGGCACAATTATACAAAGTTCTGCAGTTTTACTCTCTCCCCTGCCTCAACTTGTTTTTGTTCCAAGTAGAAAACTGTTTAGTATCTCCCAGACTTCAAGTCCCTATGCACAGCACTCTTAAGAACTAAAACAATAGCCAGATGAGCCTAGATAAAGATTTTGCAAGCTCCCTCCAGTTCCTGCAGTGCATCTCTCCCATGCTGCCCCTTAGACAAGCCACTGTAAAGCACCTGAGCCCCTCCAAGTACTGTGATCCAATCCCAGGTTTTCACTCCTTGTGTTTACACACCACACCTTCTGCTGTCTCCCACCGGAGAAGTTCTCTTCAGTTCAAAAGACTTCTTTGTTTTAACATTATGAACATACAAATCTGGGCATCCATGCCAACTGGAATTCTAACAGTATGCTTCAGGAGGCTTTCATCAGATTTCTCACTGAAGCTGCATAATATACTCAGTACTATTTCAGTGGCTTTAGTAGTTTTTCTCCTTACAAAAACATGGCTTAGCCAGAGTTTTCTAACAGTAAGCACACCAGAAGAGTGGGTTCAGGCAGTTTTCTATACTTGCTTATTACTGTCTCCAAGAGTTCCTAGCTTGGCAATTTTTAACAGCATAAATTACAAACCAAAGAGATGCAGCCACTAGAGAAGATCGCCTAAACAGCACCCAAAGGGAGAGACTTAAACACCACCCATCAGACCAAAGGCCAATACTAAAGATCACTACATTTGTACAACTGAACAATTTACAGGTGCCTTTCAAGAGAAATAATCTGTTAATTTACTAAGCTGAACTCCACCATCCAAGTCAACAAACACTCCTTCCAATAAACAAAACTCAAGTACATGATATTAAATACAGAAATAGCTAAAGCAGAAGCTTTATAACAAGCTCCCAACGTCAACACACACTCTGTACATAAGGCAGGGATTCTGCTGGTGTTTCTCCTCCACACCCTCATATTTTAAGTAAGCCAGCTTACCAGGTCTCCACTTTCAGGAACTGTAGAAAAAAGAAGAAACAACAAGTGAGCTAAGCACAGGCTGCATCTGAAGTGAATGCAGATCAACAAATGTTCAGTTTACCTTCAGGAGGACTAAAGAAGTTGAAGAAAGAGTCGTTTGTAACGGTTTTTGTCACTGTTCTAACTGTTCCACGACCCTTATGTTTCTGCTTCTTCTTAATGGTTTTCAAAGTAACATTCTTTCCTTTGTTCCAGTCTATTTGGCAACTGAAGAGGAAGAAAAAAAGCAAACAGTTGCAAGCTTATCCCTGACTGTGCAGTGATAGGCTCTAAAGAGTTATCACTCAGGAAAACAGCCAGAACATTAAAGACACATTAAGAAGGAACAACTAACAGGCCATGATGCATAGAGCTCTGATGTAGCCATAGGGATAACATGTAAAAGCTGGGTTTCTCTCCTCCTCCTGTTCTCAAGAGAAGGAATGCCTATAGAAATTCTTTAGAGTGAGAAGTAAGAGCTAATTCAGAGCAAAAGACATGACTGCCAAAGGACTGTGGCAGATCTTAAAACCATCAGAAATTTGGATTTAGATGGATTGATTCCCTTTCCTGTTTTCTCAAACAGATCGACTGCAAGACACTCAGTTCAACACTTAGAACTTGGTTCAACTCAACCAACTGTACTGCACTATAGAAAGTAAAACTTCAATAGAGTTTCCAAAATGCTGCATGTCAGAAATATGAAGAGTGTTAAGTGATCATAGTTTGAAAAAGCTATCAAGAGCTACACAAAGACAGCATCATCCACCTTTCAGTTCAGCTTTAGTGATGGCAGAACAGAATTTCCAAACAAATACCAATCCATTTTTAAAAATTTATGTGCATTTACATTACACATACTGACAAATTATAACATCAAATACAGGTTTATATATTGTATTGAGTTACTGAAAAGCTATAAAACACCAAGTTGAACCCAGTTCTTTAAGAGCTGTTAAGTAGTAATAGCTAATTTGCAGTATTAATGACACTCACCCTGTACAACCCATGATTTCTGGTCCATCAAAGGAGAAGGGGTCAGAATCATCTGGCTCTGACCTCATTCTGTATGTCTTTGTCAGAACTTCATTTGTGAAGT